>MU251580.1:0-61651 GCA_019669835.1 Amylocarpus encephaloides
TACCAGAGAAGCTTTCACGACCTTTACCACCTACCATTGAGTCTATCAGACCTCAAGTTCTAGGACAACCTGATAACTCGCCATTTACGGAGTTTGAGAAGCTTCAAATGCAAATTATACTCGAAACATACAGGGATGACCTGAGAGTATATAACCGCAAACAAAAGGCTCTTGACGAGACTCTAACAAACCTTATTAATACACTTAAGGTCGACGGCCTATAGGTCATTAAAACATGTGATTCGGACCCTTATCAAATGATAAAAGCGTTACAGAATCACTTTACACTAAAGGACGACCAGACAATAAGGGAATACGTTCTTAAATACCAGACCCTCTGCTTTCCTAATACAAAGCAGAATATCGATATATGGCTCAAGGACTGGGAGGTGGTAAACCGAAAGCTATACCAACTCAAGGCCCCAAACGTTCAGGATCAGAGAGCTCATCGAGATTTCGTGCTCGCCACAGCAAATATCGCCCCAGGATTTCATAACCTCTGGAGAGGCAAGCTACAAGAGCGTGGTAAAAGCTGGGATATTACGGAGCTTTTAAGAGACTTCAGGGACTGGCGTAGGGAAGACAAGCTGTTGGCAGCAAGGGCAGCTCCTCCAAAGGGAGCCTTTACGGCAGCCATTGACCCCTCACAAGCTAGTGGCAAGCCTGCTGGCAGAAATCCCACAGATCAAGGGAATAAACCAAAAAGCAAACCAAAGTGCGCTTGTGGAGAGAAACACTATTTCGACCAGTGTAAATATTTAATCCCCGAAGTACGCACTAGTGGCTGGAAACCTAACCCAGAGACTCTCATGGCAGTTCAACAAGCAGAAAAAGAGTTCCCACCGGTGCTAGCATCAGCGCTAGCAAGGGCCCGTACGAAGGCTAAACAGAACAGCTTAGAGACACCTCGGAGTGCATTTACTTCAAGAATCCGATATAATACACCTATGAGCTGTACGGCAACAATAAAGCTTGATTATGAGTTATATAACTCATTTCTACTCGATTCAGGAACTACGAACCATGTATGTAATAATCGCCAGCGATTCTCAAGCAATTACATGGAATACGCCACCCTAGAATATATATATTCGGCCAGTGAGAAGGTCCGAATCCTAGGCAAGGGTTCAGTAGTTATTTACCCTGTAGATACCACGGGGAAATCAAGTCCTTTCGAGCTGAAAGAGGTCCTTCACGTGCCAGAGTTTCACGCTAGTTTAGTGTCCTTACAGGTAGTAAAAAAGGCAGGGTTTTAGTGGGATATATAGAATAACCTTCTGACATATAAGGGTGTACCGATTTTTACTACTCTAACGTACCTGAATCAGTAGGTACTAGAGTATAAACAGGAAGGGGAATCTACAGCCTTTTCGGCTATGAAAACCACTAAAAAGCCTTCAAAGGACCCGAAGCCAGTCCTGAAAGGCACTCTGCTTAAGTGGTATGAGCGCCTAGGACATGCTAGCAAGGAAATACTCGATCACTTATCGGAAGGGTCGATAGGAACTTAAATAACCTCTGTACAGAACGATATAAGCCTTAAAAACTGTGAAGTTTGTCGCATTTCTAAAGCTACACAGGATATATTAAGAAGGGTAAGGGATATACCACCTACCCCCTTCTCGACTCTCATGTACGATATACTATATATAAGAGAGGCAGAGACCGAAGAAGTCCTATTTCTACACCTATTTTGCCCTACTACTAAGGCACACTTCGGATATCCACTCTAAAATCGGAGGTAGGACTCTATTCTAGCCGGTATTAAGGACTACATTAACAAGGTTAATAACTAGGGTTTTAAGGTTCATACACTCGTTACCGACGGTGAAAGAGCCTTAGGAACAGAGTATAATTAGTGGACGTCCGACCAAGGGATAGTTACGTAGATATCTACTTTATATTCTAAAGAACAGAACGAAGGGGCAGAGAGAGTAGGCTATACTATTATAGTAAAAGCAACTGTATTACGCTTAAGCGTACATTTCCCTAAGCCTTTATAAACAGAGTGCTTTATGACAGCTATCTATATTATTAATAGATCGTCAACTAGAGTATTATAGTAGAGGTCTCCTATCGAGATTATATAGGTGGCTAGAGGAGAGTCTAATCCTATACTAAAATTATATCATCTTATAGCGTACGGCGTTAGAGCCTACTCACTTATCTAAAATCGCCCTAAGCTCGATAAAATCCACCCTAGAGCGCTAATTAGCTACCTCTGTAAATATAAAGGTACGAATAACTTTAGGATATAGATCCCTTCTTAGAAGAAGGTTATAACTACTAGAGATATAACTTTTAACGAATCGCGTAAATATAACCTAGATTTTAATAATTCCGTCGATACCTAGGCTATTAAGATACTAGAGCGTCCTCTATTTATAGTTATTAAGCCTAAGTAGCTAGAGGTAGAGGAATTATATACACTCGATTTTATATCGAGTCTTAATACTCTTCCTTTATTAAAAAGGTAATCGGATACACGTTAACTTCTAACTCTAGAGCCTACGCTATTACTCTCTAATATTAAGAGCTCTAAGTTAGTTAGTATCGAGACATTAACGTAAGATTATTAGGAAGAGAACCCTTCTAGAGCCTAGTAGGGCTAAAATATAGAAGGTGCTAGTATAGATATAGGAGGAGATAGATCACCTAACTATATACTAATCTTTTCTTCGACAGCTACCCTAGAGAATCAGCTATTAACAGAACAATTAGCCTTAGATACACATAAATAAGGTAAAGGAAAATACTACTATAAAATAGCCTCTAAATCGAGTAAGCCACACTACTTAAATATAATAGTAGATAAGTTAAATATCTAGAAGAGTAAACGGTCACGCGTAACCCGAAAGTAGGCCTATTTAGCCTAGCTAGTAGACATTAAGTCTAGCTTAAATATATCGATAAATATCGCTTTTTCTACCGCCTTAGCTTTTAATATAATAGTAGATAAGTTAAATATCTAGAAGGGCAAACGGTTACGCGTAACCCGAAAGTAGGCCTATTTAGCCCAGCTAGTAGACATTAAGTCTAGCTTAAATATATCGATAAATATCGCTTTTTCTACCGCCTTAGCTTTTAATAAGTAAAGAATACACCTCTTAGAGCTTCCTAAGAAGCCACTTCGATAGAAAGATATACTATAGTACCTATACTTAGCTAAGTTTACTATAGTAGCTTATAGAGAGTATAGAACTCTTATATAATAAGAAACTTTTAAGGTAGTCGAAATATTAGAGGCTAGAGGCTATTATATTATACTACTAATATAGGTATTTAATTATAAGTATAATATAGACGACTATCTTATTAAGTTTAAAGTAAGACTTTACCTTCGCGGCGATTTATAGTATAACTTAATTTATGAGGATAACTATACCGTCACGCTAGCGTCAAAGATTTTCAGAGCTATAATAGCTATTACTACTTATTTTAACTAGGATATATACTAGTTTAACGTAGTTAATACGTTTATTAATACTATACTAGATAAGCTAGTATATTATTATTTTCTAGAGGGCTTTATTTAACTATATAAAGTACTAAAGCTTTTAAGAGCCCTATATAGACTACTACGCTCGCTATTACTCTAGCTAATAGAGTTATCTAATACTCTAAAGAACCTAGGTTTTTAGTAAATACTAGAGTCATAGTACCTCTATATAGATAGTATACTCTTTATTTTCTTCTTTGTCGACGATTTTGTAGTACTAGTACCTCTAGGCAAAAGTGATCACTATTAGTAATTTAAGACACAACTCTTAAGGTAGTATAATATAAAGGACCTAGGAGAGCTTAAATAGTTCCTAGGTATTAGAGTTATATAGGACCGCTAGTAGAAGAAAATGTGACTTTACTAAGACGCCTATATTAAGAAGGTTACAGTGTTCTATAATATACAGGAACACAAGCCCAGAGACATACCCTTATCTATAAAAGATCTTAAGCCTTACATAGGAAAGGCGACAACTCAAGAAATATAAGAGTACTAGAGCCGTATAGGCTCTAGGTTATATGTAAGCGTAATTATAAGAGGCGATGTGTCATACGCTATGAGCAAGCTAGCTCAGTATTAGCTTAATCCAGGACCGGACCATTACGGTAAAATCGAGGGGACACTTAAATACTTAGATACTACTAAGTACCACGCTATAGAGTACGGCCATATTCCTAGCACGGAGGGTATGGTTCAGTATTTTAAGGCAGCTAGCGATTCAGCATTTACTAATAATAGTAACACTCGTAAAGCTCAGAGGGTTATATAATAAAGCTCTTTGGAGGTGCTATTAACTGGAAAGCCACGAAGCAAAAATCGGTTTCAAACTCAACAACTGACGCCGAATTACTCAGCCAATCCCACTACGCCATAGAGGTGCTATGGTAGAAGCGTTTCTTTCAGCAAATAGGGCTAGACCTAGACCAAGAGTAGATTATCAACTGTGATAATACCTCTACTATGGGACTCATGAGTAAAGAGTCGCCAAAGCTCGCTACCAAGCTTAAACATGTCGATATAAACCAGCATTGGCTCCGTCAAGAAGTTCAAGAAAACAGACTTAAAATCAACTAGATTCCGACAAATACCATGCCAGCAGACGGTCTGACAAAAGCCCTGCCCAGGCAAAAACACCGCGAGTTTATTACCCTCTTCGGACTGGTAGATATCAAGGATATCATACTAGCTCTTAAGAGAACAGAAAGCCTTGAAAATTAAAGGCTGTAACTATTCGACCTACACCCATTTCGAAACCATAGTAATGGTTTTACTATTTCCCATTTTAAGGCCATAATCACTATATTAACAAGTGAGGAGGTGTGTTAGCCACTATAACGTAATAGTGGTTATATGAGTCACTTATTTCCTTAGTAATTATTACAAATTATCGGTAAGGTGGCAATGAAGATTCTGGAGGATATTAAAACCTGATTAGTCAGGCAGTCACTCTCTATATAAAGACTCGCTTGTTCCTGTATTATAGAGGGCAGTCCCTTTTAAATGTTTCTTGAGAAATACTCTCTTTACCCTACCCCAGAAACCAAATTCTGACTCCTGCATAAGGCTCTCAGAGACGGAATGCTTCTTCCTGTGGTGTAACTTTCAGACCACGAGGAGTTTATAAGCAAGAGGATGAGGGCAGAGGGCGTACTTGATTACGACACATCAACCTTCTAGTTCTATCAATGAATTAACGGCCTACACGCAATTCAGTTAAATACGTGTTTTCATTATGCAAAGCTAAAGAGGGTTCAGTGATGTGATATACACATGAAGCCAAAGGCCCACCAAAAACAATGATCCATCTCCCCAAATCCGTGTAGAAGGCCTCATGTTGCAGTCCCTTTTAAAAGACCAAGACCTGATCTTTTTCCTATCCTACAGAGTCGTAACCATAATCCTTCTTTATCCTTTTTTGGTGCTGCAGTAAAAACCCAAATGCACCGCTCCTGTGTATGCAGAATATCTTTTGGACTAATTTTGTGTTCCGCAAGAGCCTTCGGATCTCTCCCTTGCATCGAGAATGGCGATGAATTTGATGATGATGTTGGTTAGTCCAAAGCCTACATGGTGTTTAGCGTTTGGATCATTCTCTTCTTTTTCCGCTCATCAGATAGAAGCATCCCTCGGCATTTTAGAACGCTTTCTAATGTCTCGACTACTTTTGCAAAACTGCTTGCCGCTCCTCTTTCCTGCGTGAAGCGGGCAATGCTCAAATGATGTCTTTTGCCATGTTCGATGACGGTCATAACCTCTCCCGCGAAAGAGACCTCTTTCATGTCGAGAACTATGATTGTTAACATTGATTTCTACACCTTTTATAAGTGGAGACCTACAGTTCTTAGCCGCGACTTTCCCGAACACAATATTTCTTTCCTTGTCAACTTGAACGTCCCGAATACCGTATCGTTTCCACTCTCTAAGTACAGTGGTGATCTCTTGTCTAGCCCGACGCTTGTTGACCGAGAAACATATATACTTAGAAGCTGGCTTGACATGGAACAGTTTCGCCAGCCAATTTTGCTGTGGCTCTATCTGCCGGGCTCGCGGGTCCTCGTAGCTTGAAACACGCCCAACATGTGTACGCTGCGCTTCAGAGATCGAGACTTGGGTATCTGCATTGTCGTAGTATATATCGAATGCTACTAATTGTTAGCCCTTATTCATCCCGCGAGTACCTTGTTCAACTTACGGCTGACCGTCATATCAGTTTTCGTTTGTCGCTTCTTGAAGAGCTTGCGAAGACTAAAGCCTTTGCCCTTCTCTGGAACAGGCAGAACTTTATCGTAGGAGTCTTGTGTATCTTTATTGGGAGAGTGAGACGGGAAAGAGTCTCCTTCTTCAGAACTCTTTAGGCCCACTTCCCCACTCCTCGAGTTCCGCCTAAACCAGCTCAATTTCTTTCTGATAACTGTCCCAGAGCTACTGTCATGACCAAATTGTTCGTCGTAATCAATCCCGTGGTCCTCATCAATTTTCCCCAAGTCTGAATGGATTCCGATCTTAACTCCAGCATGGAGTGGTTCCGGGGCAGATGGCACACGGCTAGCTTTTACTTCATTATGTGTTGAGCGTTTTATCATCGACAGTTTTGGGCCTGAAGATCTTCGGGGTGAACTATGTTCGCGGCGCGACTCATGGATCGATGGGAGGGGACGACTAGGGCCACGATATCTTATCTCGATAGGGGCTGAAACCGCTCTCCGGTCTTCTTGCGATGGAGAACTTGGATCAATCAGACGGTTTATATGAGTAAGTTTTCGATCCAGATATCCTAACGAATCGACTCCCCCAGAGAGCTTTCCCAATTCTGCTTGTTTACGGTACTCGAGCAACTCGAACTTTGTAGACTCGGATGCTGAGGGCGGAGGTGGCAGTGGACGACTTTCGAGGGAAATACGTCTTAATTTGTTTTCTGTGGTTGCGGGTTTGTTAGAAGGGTCGACAGATGTTCTGTTAAAAGCCTCATCGCAGTCTTTAGCCAGACTGCTACTCAGCTCTCGAACATCCTCTGTCCAAACTTGACTTCCACAGATAGCCTTTGGAGTGGAAAGGAGAGGCTCTGAAACATCCTTATGCCCTTTCCTTGATCTAATGTACCGTGTAGTGGAAGATATGCCGTTGGCTTGGCCATTTGCAAGGCTATTGCCAAGTTCAGGCTGATCCCGGGAGAAAATGCTCTTCTGGCTTCCACCGGATGGTTTTCGCAGGTGAGAAAAACTTATGCCGCGTTTGCGTCCCACGAGGGCCTTCACGTACGGTGCACTCCCTCGACTTTTACTAGAGCTGGCTATTGAGCTACGCGACGCATAGCCTCTTGGAGGAGCAAGTCGTTGTCGCCCCCGATTTGTAGTGCTATGGATCGAGGTCTTCGAGGCATTGCGCGTCGTGTCTCGGTGAATAGTTACCTTTGCCGTTTCCGAATGGTGACCGTTTAGATGTTGAGGACGCGAGGCTTTGAATGGATCATAGCTATGTTCTGTCTCTGCAGCATTGCTGATGACCGTAAATCGGGACACTTGCCTTCCGTGACTGTTCACCTTGGAGAAGTTGCAGGTGGAAAAGGTCTTGGGCAAGGATTGTGGTCTGACATGGTGATAATCGCTGCTAGAACATTCGAGGTCAGGTATATAGTTTTCCAATTGTGTTTCCCGGTATCTCGAGAGCAGAGTGTAGAAGAGTTTCTGTTCGTTCGAGTCCTCGCTCAGGAGCGCACTCATCAGCTCTTCCTCCGTGAAACGGTGCCAGAGGGATCTCATATGCCGCAGCAGCTCCTTGTTGATATCGCCTCGGCGCAAAACTGGTCGACCACACTCTTTGGCAGTGGGAGAGGGAACACCCCCCAGACTTAGATTGTCGAGATAATCATATTTCCGCACAACGGGATGCCTCCAAATCTGGCTCAGGCTGATTCTGTCTCTTGGATTGACTTGTAAAATCCTCCAGATAAGATTGGCTGCGTCCTCACTGAATTCAGGTGCCATCTTATATGAACCCTTTCGGATCTTCGAGAGTAAGGGAGCGAGCCAATCTCTACCTGTTCCATCAACATCGAATGGCAGCCGTCCTGCTAATGTAGCATATAGTATTACGCCCATGCTCCAAATATCGACTTTGTCGCCTCGATACGTGGATCCTCGGATCAATTCAGGCGCAGCATAGTGTGGACTGCCGCACGAGGTCTTAAGTCTATGGTCTGGACTCTGATGCAATGCAGCCATGCCGAAGTCAGCTATTTTGATTTGGCCATGCTTGTTCAGCAAAATGTTTTCGGGTTTCAGATCCCGGTGACAAATGTTGAATGAGTGGCAGTAGCCAACGGCGCTCAAGATCTGTCTGAAGTACTGCATGGCCTCTTCTTCCGACAATCTGCCCTTTGCAGTGATGTGGTCGAATAACTCGCCATTGTCAACAAATTCCAAGACCAAGTATCTGGATACTGTCAGCCACGAAGCGCATTGCGGAATTTAGACCTACATTTCGGTACGGTTCTCCCAGATGTCGTACAGTTTCATAATGTTTGGGTGTTGAATCAACTTCATAATAGCAACTTCTCTTTCTATGCCAACAGGCATACGCCTCACACCATCCTTTGTGTCTGGGAAAGACGATTCTTGATCGAGAGCTGCAAGACTCCCTGCTTGCGACAACTGGGCATTCTTTTTCTGGACTATCTTGATTGCAGCTTCTTGTCCCGTATATCCATGTCGAGCTAGCCGTACTCTGGCAGTGGCACCCTTCCCAAGGGTCCTTCCCAGCTTCCAAGGGCCAATAGTCTGCTTGATTCGTTTGCCATCTGACGCGTTGGTTGAGACTGTTGATACTTGTGAGTTTCTTTTCGAATCTGTCTCCTTGCTTATCGCCGATAGCCGTGGATTTACAGGCGAAGAAGTTCGGTGAATGTCTTCAGCGAGAGGCGGAGGAAGCGCTAAACGGTGTACCTGAAGTTGCCCGTCGACTTTTAGACTTTCATGATGGGGCATGGAAGTAGATTGAAGGCGCTGGGTATTGTTGACTCTTCTGGTAGCTTCGCCGAGAGGAGGACGACGCGTCGGTGATCGCGGAGGCAAGTGGCTCATGGTGAATAGCCTGGACGTAAGACGAGGTCTTCAGGAGGACATGGCCAAACTCTCCAAAGGCAAGATCGCGAACGAGTGCGAGTGCGAGTGCTAGTGCAGCAAGGAGCAGTACAGCGCGCGGTAGCGAAAGGAGCCCCTCGGTGGTCGAGGGCCTTTCGCGCTGTAGCGGATAGCCAATATTATACGGCACCAAGGAAAGCTCTATCTTCATTAGTACAGTATTCCTCAGAGATGATGCGAAGAGCGACATTTCCATACTTTGTGTTTGGCGGCGTACTTTCGAACGTGGCGTGTAGCAGCGATATGGTTTATCTAGCTGGGGCGGACACTTGAAGGAATAGCAAGCTTTACTGAAGAAGGAACGAATGCCGGTGCATTAGTGTGGAAGGAAAGTATCTGACAACTTGTAAGGGAATTGGCAATGCAGTTGGAGTTTGAAGTGCACTCGTGTGGGTAGATTAGGTTGGGAGATCAAGAAATGCTTGTTGACATTGCTGCCACCGGGAAGGAATGCAGCCGTCTTAACCCAGGAACGTCGCCCCATAGTTTTGGCACCATCGGCCACACAAAATATGACTGCTTGCTAGCTGTAGATTTTTATTAGTAGCGATTGTTTATTTTTTTTGAGCGTCCAATGGCACAAGTCCCCTGCCAGATGTGCCGTCATGAATACAACGTACATTCAATGAGGAACTTATAACCGCAACGTTGAAAACACTCCACTCACCCCTTTGGATTGGCGTCAAATGACAAGACGGACGGGGGGAAGGCTTACTAAATTCTATTTGACTTGGATCTCCTTAAGACTCGGGTGGCATATAATACCCAGCACGAAAAGCCGTCTAACATAGTAGTTCCACACGACACCACTCGATTTCGAGGAACCCTCCATATCACAATTCACATCAGGACAGCATTATCATATACCGAGAGAACATACACATAGGGAGGCAGTCTAACTCTTCGAGAATCGGCTCGTTGTGCAGTAATCTTGACATTGCAGGTCTCTCGAGCCGGTGCATACCTTATCCCACAGCATCTAATGGATCCGAAAGACCAAAGGTATTGGCTTGAAGGGTACCAGAGAACCGGTGGGACTCTCATCTCCTTTCTATGGCAATCGACCTATTCCGCGCCATCATCGAGGGGAGATATCGACAACATGTTTTGTCACGTTCCCACGCGTGCTGTAAATGCCGAAGCTTTTGAGGTGGTTCAGCTCGAGTTCAAGGACAGAGCACCTTTCATTACGAGGCATCCGTACTAGGCCTTGAGCTGAAGCCGAAAGTCTCTTGAAGCTGATGGATAGTGAGCTTGACGAAATGTAACTAGAACTGGGCAACGACCACTCATCCTGGGGTTTCCTCTGCTCTCGAGCAGAACAGAAACTCTGTTACTTCATCCGAGATCGGAGATATATCTAGTGCTCAACCTGGGGGATATCCTCGGTGTCGTTGGGCGTAAAGTGTATAAATCCGATAAATCTCTGGTAGACTTGAGTAGTTGTCGTTTCGTTAAAGAAAGCCTTGGTCGGCCTAGCGCATCAGGCATAAAAATATCACGTGCTATCTCACGCTAACTTGCCCCCACTCAACACGTCGCGTCTCTCGCGCAATCGAGAACCAGATATTCTTCGGAACACCAAGATGCCGCAAAACAGCAATCGAAGATCCAAGCAGGATTTAGAAGACGGAAGCGATGGAGACCTGGAGTCGCAAGGCTCTACGCCAGACAGCAGATCCAGGAAACGCATGCGAACTGATTCCCCGCCGCCTACGAATACACCACCATCATCTCGACAGCCACAAAGAGACGCGAGCGAGGATGATGATGACGAAGGCCCGGTCGACCTTACGACTTTCAAGCCCGGTGCAATAGTCCGAGTGAGGCTCGCCGATTTTGTCACTTACGAGAAGGCGGAATTCTTACCTGGTCCGAGTCTTAATATGATAATTGGTCCAAATGGCACTGGGAAGAGCTCACTTGTCTGCGCCATCTGCCTTGGCCTTGGATTCCACTATAATCAGTTGGGGCGTGCCACTGCCTTTGGGGACTATGTTAAACACGGTCGACCCGAAGCCGAAGTCGAAATCGAATTGCAAAGTGCCGATCCTAGCGAACCTAATCCCATTGTCCTCTTGAGAATCGAACGAAACAGAGACAATCGATTTTGGTGGTTAAATGGCAAAAAGTGTGGCCTCAAGAATATCCAGGCTCTTGTACGAGGATTCAACATACAGGTTGATAATTTGTGCCAGTTCCTTCCTCAAGAGAAAGTGGCGGAATTTGCAGGCTTATCTCCAGTCGACCTGCTTCTCCAGACTCAACGTGCAGCCGCGCCTCCTGAAATGATAGACCAACACGAAGAGCTCAAGAAACTTAGAGGGAGCGAAAAGTTGGTTTATCAAGCAAATGAGACTGATAAGGAACAATTGGTTATTCTCGAAGCCCGACAAGAAAGCTCACGCGCGGAGAAAGAACGACTAGAGGAAAGGGATCAAGTTGTTGAGAAGGTTGCTTTACTTAGGGATGCTATCCCTTTCGTGGAATATAGGCTTGCCCGAGCAGAACATCGCGAATTTAAGGCACAGAAAGATGACGCGCAGCGACGGCTGAGGAAATTACAGTCAGAAATGCAGCCATCCCTACAAGCGTGTGAGAACAAGAAGACATATCGAGATCAGGTTACTACTGCTGTTAAGGCTCGAAAGACAGCAGTGGAATTGGCAGAGAAAGAGTCACAGACGTTGATCAAGACAATCGAGGCTTTAGATGAGAAGATCCAAATCCACAACCAAGCGGTAGATGCACAGCTGGACTCTCACAGGAAGAGACGCCAAGCTGTCCAGCAGAAGCAACAGAAAATCAAAGACTTAGAGCTTCGCCAGAAGAAGGACGCCATCGAGTTCAATGCGGCTGAGTGGAATGAACGCACCGTAAGTCTTTTTTTCTAGACAGAATCATAGTCTAATCATGGTTAGAGGGCCAGAGATCGTCAAAAGCGCGAGAATGACACCGAAATTGACGAATTGGCCGCAAAACACATTGAGCTGAAGGACAGAGGTAGGGACCTCCGTAATGACGAGGCACAGGCAAAACACGACCTCGAGGCTCTGAGCACGGAGGCAGGAAAGCAAATGAACAAATTATTGAGGGCATCACCAGACACCCATAAAGCGTGGGAGTGGATCCAGGAAAACCGCGATCAATTTGAGAAAGAGGTTTATGGGCCCCCTTTGATCACCTGCTCTGTCAAGGATCCTCGATATACTGCGATGGTCGAGTCTGTCCTCAAAAAGGACGACTTCCTAGTCCTCACGGCCCAAACAGATAACGATGTTGAAAAACTAAACAGGAAATTGTTTAACATGAAATTGAAAGTATCCTTTAGAAAGACCAATGGATCTGGCCTAGATCAGCAGCCTCTTCTCAACGATCATAACCTGCAAAGACTTAATTTGGAAGGATGGGCATTGGATTTCATCGAGGGCCCATCGCCAGTTTTGTCAATGCTTTGTGCATCTGCTAGAATCAACCAAGCTGCAGTGTCACTTCGTGATATTACCGACGACCAATTCAATGAAATTAACACGTCGGGCATTCTTGGTAAGATAGCAGCTGGCGGGACAATATATCAGATCACTAGAAGGAGAGAATATGGCCCACAGGCTGTTTCAACAAGTACGCGGCCTATTCTCCCACCTTCGCATTGGGTCGATCAACCTATGGATGACTCCAGACGGGTTGAGATTCAAGCAAGAATAGACTCCATCAACGATGAATTTGCGAAACTGAAGGCTGAGGCTGGACCTACGGGAGACAAGATCCGAGATCTTAGGGCTGCCAATGATAGATTAACAAGAGAAATCGTACGTATTTCCTTTATTTATTCGTGGCGTTCCAACCCTCTTGATTAACATGACGTAGGCGGAGATCAGGGAAGAGAAAGCAAAACTCCAAAAAGCCTTTAATCAGCATGCCGCTCTGCCAGATCAAATCAGTAGGCTTATGTTCCTCCAAGCGAAATTCATATTAACATCTATGTAGAACGTGAGACGGAAGAATTACAAGAGATGCAGAGGAGAGGCAGAGAGTTTGTTGGTGATCTTGCAAGAATTAACATGAGACACGACGAGGACGTTTGTCGTAGAGCACGTACCGCCTTGGTTCACAAAAGCTGTGTTTCACGAATACGAATATGTCATCAAGATCTTCTAAAGGCTGAAATTAGATTGATCGAAGCTAATTCCGACATTGAGGCGCTTGAGGAAAGAGACAAAGACATTAGAACCCATCTTGAAAACGAGAAGCAGCAGGTCGAAGAACTGACAAGACAAGGAAGATTGTTCAAGCGGAGAGCCGAGGAGACTCTCGCCAGGTGCATGGAAATCCAACAAAGATCAGATAATCTTGAATACTTGATGAATCTAGATGAAGCAATGACTGTCGATCAACTGGAGGCGGAAATCCAAGCAGAAGAGGCGAAGCTAGACTTCATCCAAGCTAACAATCCTAATGCTGCTCGGGACTTCGGACGACGACAAATGGATGTAGACAAAATGATGGAGAGGATAGCAAAGGCAGAGGAATCACTTGAAAAAACGGCCAAAAGAATCACTCGTCTCAGAGAAAAGTGGGAGCCTGCACTTGATCAGTTGATCGCACAGATCAGCGATGCATTTTCCTTCAACTTTGAGCAGATCGGATGTGCTGGGGAGGTTGGGATTCATAAAGAAGACGACTTTGAGAACTGGGCGATCGAGATTAAAGTGAAATTCAGGTGAGATGAGCCCTTTGCTTTCAGTGGCCTCGGCTAACTCGACTTCAGAGAAAATGAGACTCTCCAGATCCTCGACTCGCATCGTCAATCAGGCGGAGAGCGATCCGTCTCGACTATTTTCTACCTCATGTCACTCCAATCGCTCGCCCGAGCTCCTTTCCGTGTCGTGGATGAGATCAACCAAGGCATGGACCCACGTAACGAGCGAATGGTCCACGAGCGTATGGTCGAGATTGCCTGCAAGGAGCACACCAGTCAATACTTCCTCATCACGCCAAAGCTCCTCACTGGACTCAAGTACGATCAGCGGATGAAGGTACTTTGCATTGCCAGTGGAGAGCATATGCCGAGCAGTTACGAACAAATGGACGTCTCCAAAATCATCAAAGCGAGGAGAGCGATAATGGCAGCCGTTTAGGTATCCCATGAATGGAGTGTTTGGAGTTCGGGGAGGCCGTATGGATATAGAAACGTGGGGGGACTTATTCTTGCATTTAATGACTGGTACGTCAGGGGACAATATGGGGGTTATCTATCTACTTATGAGCGCAACGATCGACGGGTGGATGAGGGAATGAAACAGGTGTGCATGACAAATCCGCACGCATATGAGCCTCATGCTTCGGTAGCTTTGCCACGGCCACATGATGACTTAGGTCTCTACTACTTCTGGGCCTATCCTGGACCTTGTGGCAGCTTCTTGAGGGGCCTCAACGCCCAAACACACCTCATTCTAAATGGCGACTTGGGCCTCATATCGGCGAACCCTCCTCGTGAGCACACGTCAATCTCACGGCAGGTTCATGAGCGGAAACACAAAGACCATTCCCCCTTCCAACTCACCTCTCAAGATTCAACTCTCGATTCCCAGCCCAACCCCCCAAACCCTCTGAACAAACCCCCAATAATCATCCTCCCCACCTTTTCCCCTGAACAATTGCACATGGACCGCGCCCTCCACCCTCTTCCTCAGCACTTTGTACCCAGCCTTCTCCGTGTCATCCGCATGCGCCTCGACGTTCCGCCAGTCGATCGCCTGGTCCTCTTTGCTGTAGACAAAGCCTTTGACTACGTTCGGTTCGACAAGTTGGTGATTGTGGGCGCCATCGTGGGGTCCCCAGACGAGTTCGTGCCAGAAGGAGCGAGGCATCCCTGGGGGGAGTTAGTGGGTGGCGAGAAGGCGGGATGAGGGTTTGACGGAAGGGATGTCTAGGAGGGCTTCCAGGAGAGTTGGATTGGTGCTTTCTAAGATAGCCTTCGTCCTAGGGTATTCTGTGGAAACCCCAGCTTGTTGATGGAGATAGGAAAACCCGAGACAACTATATCTCATGAGATCCTGGCTTGAGCTCCATGCTTGTGCCAAAAGCCGGCGCTGTCCTTGTGCTCTGCTCAACGCAAGAACAAAACACATGTTTACGCTATGGAGGATGCCCACTATCTAGGCCACAAGGGGTAAAGGTAGTGAAACACAACTCACAATTGACCGTAACATAAACCACACAAGTAACCAGAAACACCGAGGTCATATACGGCGCCTTCAAATACCACGTCCAATTCCTCGCTGGCACCGCAAGCGCATGAATATCCCTCCTAAACTGCGGAATGCCTGGCGCTGAATCGACGACAAACCCCTTCATCGGCAAAGGCTTCCCAGTCATCTCCCTATACTCCCTACTAATCCCATAAAACCTCTTGGCACCCCCGTTACTCAGCACATGCACCAGCAGCCTCTCATTCTCCTGTTCCCCGGCTAAGAGCGCGGTAATTGCTTCTTTGACCTGCGCGCGCCGGGTGGTTTCCGTGGTGAGGAGGAACTGCGAGGTGTTGATGGTGCAGAGGATGATGCGGGCGCCGGGGAAGAGACGCTGGTAGGTTCTCGTATAGTATGCGGTATGTTTTGCGGAGGCGTTCATCCAGGAGCAGAAGAGGATGGTGGTGGGCGAGGTGGGAGCGGACACGATTTCTGCGTTAGGGGTGTAGAGGCGGACGACTTGGGAGAGACGGGTGAAAGAGGATAGGGGATTTAGATGTTTCTCTGCGGCTTGGAGGGTGGGAGGCTCCGTTCGTGGCGGCATCTTTAATTTGGAGTCTAGAAAGCAAATGGATCGGTGAAGTGGAAAGACGCTGGCAGTGGACGTTATACTTGTAGAGCAACACGGCGACTCAACAGAAAGAAGGACTAATAACTGGTAACTTTCGACTCGATGTTGACACAGGGCAAAGAAAAAAAGAAAAGAAGGATGAAAAAACAACCCCAAAGCGCATCTACCAACTTATAGCATCTATATGGCACAGTCCCTCTCAAACTGTTGAGACGAGATCCATTACTCTTGCGATGACATCCCACCAGACATGGAGATATGTCGTGCCTCAAACCCCGTAACTCGGAAGGTCAAGGCTACTGTAACCTTGCTTGGTACACATCGATCTCCAACGTGGGTGGCTGAAGCTTGAAATTTAACCCGAGCATTCAGCACAGCCATCATACGTATATGATAATATGTCCGAGAAGGCTTGGGCCATGATCAGTAATTGGCAAGTTGCACTCGGCCTAGGTAGATCAGGCATGAGAAGCTCGTGATTGGAGCTCAACAAAAAGCTGATGGAGGAGGAGAAAGGGAGGAGAAAGGAGAATGGGGGGATAAAGAGGGAAAAGGAGGGAAAATGAGAAAGGGGGGAGAAGGTAGAAAGTAGAAGGTAGAAAGGAGAAAGGAGAAAGGAGGAAACTGCTGCTGATACCGAGGGACAATACTTTGCCGACAGGGGGTAAGGGGTAAGGGGTAAGGGGCTCGGTTGGGTTTAGCGCGGGGAGATAAAGTACTTTTCTCTTGGGACTCAGAAGTTGGGACTCGCAAGGACTCGAGGATAATTCGCAGAATGGCAACGCACGAACGCATGACCATCGGCGAACCAATGATCCATCTGTCAATGGATATGGCTTGCAAGCTTCGGCAATTGCATTTCGTAGAGAGACGAGCAAGTCAACAAATCCTCGGCAAACCGCTTTATTATACCGAAAAGGAGAGCCACAATGCCCAACACCAACAACGCCAGCCATCTAAGACCACGAGGCTTGCGGCAAGGAAACGGACATAAGTGGGTGTAGGGAGAGACAAAGAAGGGTATCATCATAAATATAAACCAAGCCTCGGCGGTCCAAAATCCCAAGACAAACACCCAAAACGACCAACACCATATTCGAACCCAAGATCTCCTCAAATGTGGTCAACAGGCTTGACCGGATCTCCAAACGGGTTCACATGGCCAATCCCATCGTCCTCGCTCCTTCGATGATAATTAGCAGTGCTCACTGCCCTTTCGATGCCGATCTCCTTATCCAAGCTCGAATGGGGAGCGTCGCTCTTCGAGCCGTCCTTCAGTTCCCAACTGCCTACACGCTCGTGTCTGACGATGGTGGCGCCTGCTCCGCCTTTCAATGTCAAGTCGGTATCGCTGGCAAGCTTTTCAGCTCCCTTGAAACCGCCGCTTCCGCTTCTCTTAAGGACACCCAAATCGCTGTTCCCCGCGGCAGGACTTTGCTTATCCCGGTGATCGACTCGGAAACCGAGGAACACCAGTGCGAGGAATAGGAGGATGAACACGGCCAGCGTGACAGAGGCGCCAATCACACCGGCGATGACTGGTGAAATCCCACCCTTCTTGGCCCTCGAATAATTGCCATGGTACAAAATCGTTGTGTTTGCGGAGACACTCTCGATAGCGCTGCAAAACAAGTTGACTGCTTGACAAGATCTGCACCATTCCTCCACGTCGTCGATAGCAAAGTCGCTGATTGCCGTAGAAAAGTCTCTCCAGGACATTTCTGTCTGGGAGTTCCCGCGTCCAAAGAGAGGATAAGCAACCAAGGGCTCTGCCTCGTCGGTGCCATTTCTAAAGAGGAACCGAACCCAGAGATCGGCGGTACGAGGGTATGGTGTACTCAAGTTCTGGGCCGCGTTTGTGTAATCCGAATAGGAAAACAACTCGACAACCATCGTTGATCCCAGCTCTGGCAAAGTCACAAATGCGGACGATGCTGGGCCGCTGCTCAGATTCGACAGGGAGAAAAAGGAGAGGAGCGGTTCAAACGACCCGAACAGAAGAGTGAGTTTGTTTGCATTGCCGCGAGATGCAATATTGTGCGATAGTTGCGAGATGATCTTTGTGGCCAAGGTTCTGCCAGCGATCGATTGAACAGAATATCCGCCGCTTGCTGTGGTATAAGCCCACTGCTGTTGAGATGCTAGATTTCGCAGTTTGACCATATCTGCGATTGAAACCGTATTATGCACCGTTTGATTATGCTCATATTGGTATGCCGCGTACTCGTAAAGGTAATACGCTTGGCCAAAACTGACAATGCTGCGATCGAAATTCCAGAATAATAGATCGTGGAGGCTTTCATAAAACTCCTCGTGTTGTCGATTCAAGGATTCGAAAGCGGGAGAATCCCCGATCTTCAGAGTATTGATCGTATAGTCGTTGCATCGTTCATGTCCTTGGATCCTGAGAATCTTGTTAGTATTGCATTTTGCACCAAGAACCAAGGAAAGAAAGGGAAAGATGCTAAGCTGGCAATCTACATGTCTATCTCTGCGTAACTTTGACTTTCCGTGCTCATAGTCGAGCCACGAATGGCCTCATTCTAGGATGCCAGGTAGCTTAGAGGTCTTGTGAATGTTCCTCTCGTTCAAGTTGCGACTGAACAAAAGTTGAAGGTACTCACCAGATTGAATTATAGTCAAGCGCTCCTAGACTCTCGATATTTGGGTACTGATATCCATTCAATGGGAATTGGACGAGAGAGCCATTTCCCAGTCTACTCTCCGTATCAAAATTTAGAGTTCCATCGTTGCCAATAGGCGGGTACAGGCCCTGTGTAAAGGCAAGCGCACTTCCGGTGACATACTCATCATTCGTGCTCAAGATCTGGATTTCCGAATTATCGAGGTTGTTGATGCTCATGGCATGAATTGGAGCGAAATCCGAACCATTGCCTGGAGTCAAATAGCGCCCACGTAGCTGAGACCCGGCATTGAAGAGCTGAGTGGCGCCCAGTGGTGTAAGGTTATCATCGCCTTGTTCTATAGCTGGTATCTTCTCCCCATGGTACGCGAAAGTGACAGCAGCCCAAGTGACTTGCGTCGAAGCTGTTGCTACGCCTGCCCACGACGCTGCCGCCAGCATGGCAGTGACCAGAAGCGGAGCCATATCGAGTCCACTTGGAATTTCAGGTGGAAGCAAATCTTTCGACGTATTCCAAGCTAGCAAATACACTGCTGTGTCGAGGAGGTCCGAAGCAAACACGACGTACTGTACTCGGGACTCCTAACCTTTCCTACAGCAACCTTAGGGACAAGCGACAGAAGGAAAAGAAGAAAGAGAGGACGAGAACGAACAAAGGAAGCATAGCCTGATGACCTCAAGCTCTCTTCCCCACCCTGGACCTACCCGACAGCCTTCTTCTTGCATACAGGCAAGCTTCCTGACCAGCTTTACCTGACTTATTGGATCGATACGGCGATAATGCTTCCTTCCCCTCTAGTATGGAGGTACAGAGGGACGGAGTACGCCCAGAGAGCTCTCCCGTCCCATCCTGCATGCACAGGTATCACACGATCCATCGGCATCGCCCAGAGCCAATTGGCATAAGGGGATATTGAGATGGACAAGTAGCCAAGAAGCCCGCCTTTATCCCGCAGGACGGCTAGCCTTTCGTTGTGCTCGTTTCTCGATGATCGTGTGGCTAGGCGAGAGCGAGTGCTTATCGACAGGACAGGGGGGAAAGGGGGGAGGGGGGGAGGGGATGATATCATAAACTGAACCCCTCGCTTTTGTCTCGAGCTTTGTCATACCGTGTGAGAAACATTGGCCACACGTGGATGGTAGAAAAGGAAGCGGCCGGAGAAAGAGCGTGCTCTTAGACCATAACCCCGTTTGGGCTTATCCTGATGGAGAGAATGGTCACAAAAGAGGTTGCAAAGAGAGGTTACAAAGAGAGGTTACTAAGAGAGGTTACAAAGAGAGGCTAGCCCGTACAAAGTATTATATCGGATATCCCTTATCCCTTATCCCTTATCCCTGTCCCGTCCCTCTTCTCGTCGGCTGGCGACGGGCAAGCCATGTAGTGTGGCCACCACCACACCCACCACTCCAAAATCTCATCGGAGTGGCAGAGAGCATCCCTCAAGTGATTTACAATGTACGGGCGGGTACGGAGTACCCATCAAGTTTAGAAAGGACACTTTGGGGCATTAATTGGTTCATTTCTGCAGGCTAGCTAATCATATACACATTTTCATCCCATGCCTGCCTGGCCCAAACCCTTAGATGCGACGAAGAAATCCATGGCTTAACCGAACAGTGCGTCACCCAGACGGATCGATACAGACTTGTTCTGTGTGTAGTTCGCCAAAGCTGCCTCTCCCAACTCACGTCCGATGCCAGACTGCTTGAATCCCCCGAATGGAATTTGGTGGTGGAGCATGTTGTATGAGTTGATCCAGACCGTCCCGGCACGGAGGGAGTTGGCAACTCGGAGCGCGGTGTTCAAGTTTGATGTGTGAACAGCTGCGGCAAGGCCATATATGGTGGAGTTACCGGTCTTGATGATCTCCTCCTCCGTCTCGAACTTCGCGATGGAGCAGACGGGGCCGAAGATTTCCTCTTGCATGATCTTCATGTCCTCTTTAACATCGGAGAAGATGGTCGGCTGGATGAAGTATCCCTTGTCACCGTGTCGCTCCCCACCCGTCACAACGGTAGCACCCGCCTTCTTGCCCTCATCAATATATCCCATGATACGGTCGAATTGGAGCTGAGAGACTTGTGGTCCTTGGAACGTGTCGGCAGTGAATGGGTCACCAACCTTGTTGGCCAGGGCGCGAACCTTGAATCTCTCGACGAACTTGTCGTAGATACCTGATTGAACGTAGACACGGGAACCGGCACAGCAGCATTGGCCGTGGTTGAAGAAAATGCCAAAATTGACCCAGGAGATGGCGTTCTCAATATCAGCATCGTCGAAAACGATGTTCGGTGACTTGCCCCCAAGCTCCAGAGTAACCTTCTTCAAGTTGGATCCGGCAGCAGCCTTCATGATTTGACGACCGACGACCGTAGAACCAGTGAAGGCAATCTTGTCGACGTCCATGTGCGAGGAGAGGGCGGCTCCTGCAACCTTGCCGAAACCAGAGATGATGTTGATCACTCCTGGTGGGAAGCCAGCCTTCTTGATCAAGTCTGCGGCGACCAGAGCGGAGAGAGGTGTCTGCTCAGCAGTCTTGAGGACGACGGTATTCCCAGTCGCAACAGCAGGGCCGATCTTCCATGCCCACATGAGAAGTGGGAAGTTCCATGGGATGATTTGAGCGCAAACCCCAATCTGCACCAGAAGAATTAGCCTTGTCCCGCGATTCTAATGCCCATCACCTACTGGTTCTGGCCGTGTATATGTGAAGGTTTCCGGGTTTGTGTCGATAACCTTGCCTTCGATCTTGTCGGCCCAACCGCCATAGTATCTTAAGCATGCAGCGACTGCCGCAACATCACCCTTGGCCATGCCCAAAGATTTGCCGTTATCGAGGGCTTCGACTGCGGCGAGGGTCTCGAGGTTCTCGTCAATCAGGTCTCCAAGCTTGACCAACATCTTTCCTCGGGACTCGGGCGTGACCTTTCTCCATTCTCCGTCGAAAGCCTTGCGGGCGGCCGCGACTGCGATATCGACATCCTTCTCGGTGGCCTCTGCGACCGAGCAGATGACTTGTTCGGTAGATGGGTTGATGGTCTCGAGGCTCTTTCCGTCAACGCCCTTCACCCACTCGTTGTTGATGAACCTGTATAAACAAGACTATTAGCACGGCAGAGCTGAGCGAGACCCGGGGTGGGAGGGGCGGGGGGAGGGGAGAGGGAAGTAAGGAGGAGAGGGGAGAGGCGAGAGGGAGAGGCGAGAGGGGAGAGGGAGAGGGGAGAGGGGCAAAGATGGAAGAATATCGTGAGCGTCAACTTACAATCCGGTGGGTTGCGTGTATTTGCCAGTCGACGGCGTCTCAAGCTGGATTGAGGTCATGGTGATAGTGGTTCGTATTGTGTATGTGATGTGTGTTGTGGTTGTAGTTGGGAGGGAATGAATGGGGGAGGAGAATCAGTCGACGGAGAAGAGAGGGGTGAAAAGGATCTTGGAGGAAGAAAATTGAAATGGACGGCGACAGGAGAAAATAAGTACTACTTGAGCTCCTCCACAAAGCGGGGCACTGTACTGTACTGTAGGCCTTCAAGCTTTCAAGCTTTCAAGCCCTCAAGCCCTCAAGTCACACGAAAGCCGAGCACCCAAGATCAGTATTCTCGTCGAAAGCCGACCACTCGAAGATGGGATCTACGGAGGTAGAGGCGAATGATCAGCCCAATGGCGTCCTCCAATTCGCTCACCACGCAAGAACTCGGTCATCCTCCACGCCGTTGATCCATGGCAATGAGCCATGGCTCCACGACTCGGAGCCAAGAGCAGCGTCCTGTATGGAAAGCTTGTGGGGAGCTACAGTACCCCTCCTTCCTTCGACCCCCCTTGACTCGTTACAAAGGACTCGTTACCCGTTACGAAGGACTCGTTACGAAGTCACCCTTCCCCCCTTACCCCTTACTCGTTAGGCGACATGCATGAGGCAATGGCCCCCAAGCGACATTTCTTCTTCTACCCCTTCTCGTGCAAGGTTAGATAGACTATGCCCTCTCCGTCACACTTCCCCTCCCCCGGATCTCTTTCGGAGAGCAATGGGGCGGTTGCGCTGAGACAATCGTTTTGTTGTTCCTTTGTTGCCAACGATGCGTCCATGTCAACCTGTAGTCAACAAAGGGGCGGCCTCGGCAGAGCGAAAGGCGGTCGTCTCCGCCTCGGTTCAATGGGAGACGAAGGAGCCCATGTCCAGGACAAAGGACGAGCACATACACTACCACCTCCGAACTTCAATACGAAGCCGACGGATATACAAGTACATACAGTACGGATCATGACGAGCGGAAATTGATTACTGAGCCGCCCGCTTCGGCGATAGCGGAAACATCTTCAAAGCCGTCGGAGGTAGAAGATCCTGTACTCGTAAGCGAGACCAAAACAAAACCAAGACTCGTCCAGTACAGGACATACAGTACGTAGTACAGTACACAGGTACACTTCACGTCTACAGGATTGGAGAACGGCAGCATTCCGCCTACCAAGGGGCCCTTGCGGGAGCTGCAGATGATGGACGACCCGACCATTGGTCGTGAAACAACCTCCGTTCCTCCATCTTCCCTCGAGCTTCCCGATTTCCTGTCGTGGTCGCCAAACCGATCAGACAACCACTTCCCCACAAACATCGTAAGATGTGCCATGCTAGCTCCATAGCTGCCAGTTACAGAGAATCCTCCCGTCAGGCCCTCTCCGCAATCCCGGCCATCCTAGCCACCCTGTTGTGGGGAAACGAGTCCCGAGAGGTGCTCGTTTGAACTTTGGAGTTCGACTGTTGGAGCTGGACCAGCGGAAATACGCAGTTGACCTAGCCGCGGCTTGCTGAGGCTGCTTTAGAAAAGCAGCGAGGCGCAAATGGTGGATGTCGTCTAGACTTGCTGTAAGACGAACTTGAGTCAGGTTGAGGGGAATCCATCCTTGTCTCGTTCATCCGTCCAATGATACATTCTCTGCGGCCGCACGTAGACTCGTCGGTGCTGATGATCAATCACGGACTCGCTGACTTGGATTTGGTTGGAGTATCGAGTCTTGAGCCACTTGGAAGATTGCGGGAGGTTGTCCTGTGCTCGCCTACTGTATCAATTACATATCTGGGGTCCAGGTTCTGGCTACAACCTCTGACTCGGGCACTTACAGTATTAGTCTTGCTATGCTCAAGTCCGAAATTGCCTGTTGAGTCTCTGTAGGCGATCCGAGGAGCACGCCCAAGGGGAGAGGAAAAGAAAACGAGGCAACTTCTTCCCGTGTTCTGTCTGGATATTGGATGTATCGTGTGCTGATTATGTCTCCATATCCCCCTTTTGATCTTCCGAACATTCAGAGAATTCCTTTCTGTGAAAGAAGTTGAGATGGAAGCTCAAGGTTTTATCACACCTCGTATAGCCTCCTCGGTCCTCCGATTGCGTCTTTTTCTCGCTTGTCTTATATAGTCTATTTGAGTGCTCTTCTGAGGACGGTCTCTTTTGAGCCAAACACTACGGCCGGCAAATATTACATTCCCTCTTTCTTTCTAACAATGAACACTCTCTCCTTGTTCTCCTCCCCCTAGGTTTGTTTCTTTTTCACCTTGTGCCGTATGAGAATTCCATGCGAGTCTACAGAGATGTCGTCTAGAATGGACCGTGGAATCCTGTGCCAATGCCACGCCAATGGCAGTCCTATAACCAGCAGCGCCCCGAACGATTCTCCACCGATCGATTCTGTCCCATGAAGAAACGGACCGGAAGTATACGAGTAGCGGTGGTCGCAAAGCCAATTCAATGTTGCGATCGCTTCGCTCGCTTAGGTCACACAGGCCGAGGTCTGGGCGTTCTGCGTTACACTTTTCTCGCTTAAGGCCACTCGACGCTAAGGGCCAGGGTTAGGCTTTAGGGCTTCCAGAATCACGCTAACCTTATCCACCGCAATCGGAACTTTTTTGGACGTCGCCGCAATGTGGTGAACCCCCCTCATGCTGGAAACTCCTATACTTCCTCTCTTCCCTTCAATCAGATAATCCGCTACTCACGGCATTGTGGTTTCAAAGATTAGATTGTCTATACCTTGCGCAGCAATCATGATGGAAATCAAATACGAGAAGCTGGGTTAGTAGTGCTCCCTTTATGTGGCAGGAGGGAACGATCTCAATCGATATCCAATATACATCTAGCAACTACGAGTACTCACATCCGCGCCTTTCCAGATCTTCCCTCTGCGGAAGCACCGCAGTACCAGGCGGAACCAGCCAACATGTACCAACCTCAATCCCCGAGCCAGAAACGTGGCCCGCCAGACGTAGACGAAACATCCACGAAGCGGCAGAAGCTCGAGTCGCCTTTGGAGGGATTGGATCTTGAAGCCATGCTAGCGCGGGCCACGGCTGGCGCGATCCTGCCTCCGGCGAAGATAGACCACCAAGAACAAGACAGGAGAAAAACGGTTGCTCAGAACGACCACACGCCGGCAGAACCGCAAAGTACCGCATATGATCCCGAATTGTACATGTGGGTTATGAGTCTGCCAATATTGGAAAATCTGGTGAGGTTCCGAATTCAATTGGACAAATGCTGTCCAGATACTGGACGAGCTTGAGGCACTGACTGATTCTTAGTCAATTCAACTTCTCTCCACACTGGCACACGGTCCATACACAGAAATCATCAATATCATCTCCACGCCAGATTCCGAACAAGGCCAGGCATATGCGACGATAAAGTCTCTATTTGACCAGACCAAGAAAATATACTCGAAAAATGAATCATTTCTCTCTGCAGATGATCTCAGCTTCACGGATCCGAAACATCGCTCGATAATACGAAATACTAATATGGCGGCATTTGTTGCGAGCGTCTTTGGGAGCCAGGAGGTTGGTTTCTACGAATTGAACAGCTGGTTTTTGAACATCTTCACACCAGAACGTAAGACCATGGAATCAAGTGCAGGTATGCTCTTCGTAAACCTCAAGACGCAGATGTACTTGTCGGCCTGCGGCGAAGAAGACAATGATCGGACGAAAGAAGACATATTGGAGGAAATTTTCCCTTCCGCATTGGGCGATATGGTAATGTCTCGACATCCTGAAGTCCAACTATCACAGAGCGAGAAGGGGTTTCTCTCAGAATGCCAGAGTCGAAAGGCCTATTTGTCGAGTATTCCCTCTACTGCCGAATCCATTTGTAAGTCTATAGGAATGATAATGTCTTGAGCCTCCCTAACAAGTGATTACAAGTCACACTATCCGAGCAATTCCCCTGGGAACATTTCTTACAAGACCTGAGCATCCATATTGGGCAAGCTTATAGTGCACTCCTCCAGCCGTACATGAAGAGACACGATCTTACTTCTCCAACATCTCCGCGAGGTCCAAGCCGAACTAATGCTGAGAGAACTCAGAGACCGGAACCATCTAATCATTTGGCAGCAGCCGAAATGACGGCTCAGCAAGCGCTCCTAGGCATTAATGTCCACCGTTTGGTTCAACAACACAATGGAGGTTTGTGAGATTGGGCAGACATGATAAGTTTGCATCACTAACACAAATTTAGCGTCAGAAGATCCGCAAGAACACTGCGCTCCACCACTAGTCGCAACCTACCAACCCTCATCGCAAACTAACAACATCCCATACCACACACAGAGTGCTCCCACTCAAGTCTTGTATAATCTTGCTCGACAAGCAGCCGTGGCAAAAACAAATCCAGGCAATTCTCGTCAACCAGGACCACCAAGCCAAAGGCGACCTTGGAGCACGGAGGAGGAGAATGCTTTGATGGCGGGTCTCGATCGCGTCAGAGGACCTCATTGGAGCCAAATCCTTGCGCTCTATGGCGAGAAGGGCTCGATCAGCAACATACTTTCGGACCGAAATCAAGTCCAACTCAAAGACAAAGCCCGAAATCTCAAGCTTTTCTTTCTCAAAAGCGACATCGAGGTGCCATACTACTTACAGTCCGTCACTGGCGAACTCAAAACGCGAGCCCCTGGTCAAGCGGCTCGAAAGGAGGCCGGAGAAAAGGCCAAGCAAGACAACGGAGATGCAAGAGCTCACTTCGAAGGTGTCATGGTTCTAGGACAAGGCCTTCAGGAACACCATCAAGATCAGAGTAGTCCTGTGATTGAGCCCGAAACCCCTCGAGATGGGCTCGAGCCACCGGAAAAGTTCCAAGTCACAGACCAGAACAACCGTACCCCCTACCAGGGCCCTCCTCAACCTGTAAATGACGACGAACGGCTTCGGCAACAGCTTATGGCTGCGAATTCGAATGGTGATCATGGACCTCCACAGCAAGATGTAAATGTGTAAAGTAACTGCGAGGGTGAGAGGTAACAACATGAGTTTGTGGCGTTTGACATCAAATGGCGCTCTTGTCAAGTTGGGAAAAGCAAGATACCCCACACTGTATATACAGCACGGCGATCCTCGATCGACCAATAAATAGTTCGGTTTGAAGAGAAATGCTCACACTCCCTGTTCCTAGCTTTCCCTTTTCAGAGTGGCGATTCGAGGTTAATTGGCAAGGTCTGTGTCATTTGTCGGCCTTTACATTATTTGAGACTGGATGATTACCCGGCCTGGGGATCCTTTCTTCCTCACATCCACCCTCCTGGATCCGTCTTCCTCCGCTCAGGTGGGAGGCGTGAGTCCTCGGAGACGTCCCAGCCCTAAATCAAGTTGCCATGCTGCTTTCCGAGCCCGGCCCATCATGGCCTGCCTCCCCACGTTGCATATCTCCGTGCTCATGTCGACTGGGGAAAAGGCACTGTCGTGTCGAAGGCAGAAAGGGAAATCGTGGTGGGGTGGCGATGGTGGATTGTTGGACGTAGACCGGCCTCGTCGTACACGGACGGGTCCGCTTGCGTGAAGGAGCCATGGCTAACTAACTAGATCTTCATGAAGTCACCCGAGATGAGAAGAGAGGCTGCTGCGTAACTCTGGAGAGATTGGGCGTGGGGAAAGCCTGTCGAGGGGACAATGTCACTTCCTTATATGCTTTCTATAACCTTGCTACATCCTTTTTACATCCTTACTTACTATATCCTTTCACAACCTTACTACATCCTTTCTATAGCCTTTCTATATCCTTTCTATAATCTTGCTATATCCTTTTACAACCTTACTATGTGCTTACTATAGTTTGACTATAGCGTTATATAGGCTTGTTATAGCATAGGTACAGTCTTACGCAGTGCGATTTGCAACAAAATAACATAGTTCCTACATTTGGTTAATTGGCACAGCGCTCCACGATCTAGTTCTCGCAAGTACAGGACAGTGCAGTAGGCACGGAGAAGAGGACGCGGTCAAAAGTACAGTATGGAGAATGCCACCACTTTCCCACCGCCTTTCCCGGATTAGGTATAAGGGGCGGGCATCGAATCCTCGTGGCAGGATCTAGGGGACGTATACATGCAGTTCTCATGCCAGAACATTCCTTTGATTTCATCGAGCGAACTTCGGATGGCAGGGCGACAACCGAATTGAGCGTCGTCAAGCCATGGAAGCTCGAGCCTCTAGTAGTTAATACTTTAACTCGTGACTTGAGAGCGGTAGCCCAAATAGGGTTCGAATAATGATTACTACTGGGAAGAGCGTGAAGCGTATTTAGGTCGATGTTTCTCACTGCATTTGAAAAATGGTACCCCTATAAAGCCTGTTATGTGTTTTAAAGAGCTACGCTTAATTAAATATTCCAACATTCGCTAAAATTTCCATGATTACAGATCCCCTAAAACGAAAGGCTCCGATACAAGTTCGAATGCTAGCAACACTAACATATTAGAGGTGCGCAATTAGCATATAGCAAGATGCGTCGTACAGATAAACAGAGACCCTAAAACCAAGCGGGTCCCTCGTACCATATAACACCATCTAGAAAACCGGTTTAGAAAAAGCCAGATCGCGAAGGTATGGCGCCGGAACTTCATGGTTCTCCTTTGTTACATCCACCTCATCTTCTCCTTGAAGAAGAGCTAGGCATAGGCTCAAAGGCCTCGTCATCCGAGATTTCATCGTCACTTAATTCCATCGCTGTTGAATTCTTTGGTTGGGATTGCGTGTAGTTCAGTTGTGTTTGGCGGGCTCGAGTTGTAGCGGCTCTTCTCGGTTGTGATTTGGTAGGAGCAGGGGCTTCCACCATGACAAGATCACTATCCTCATCGTCGCTTGGCTCTGCTACCTTTTTGCGTCCTCTAGCGGGCGCTTTTGCGGGAGCTTTGGCGGGAGCTTTCGCTGGTGCTACATTGAGTAGATTGGTTAGCATGTCATGCTGCCGCCCGAGCAGTGGAGTTGGATCTCTCAACGTCGACGAGACAGGAGAATGGGGTTTACACAGAGACTGAGGAAGACATGCAAGAGCCAATGAGACACGTACCCTTAGCTTTAGCTGGAGCACGAGGTTTGGCTGGTGCTCGTTTAGCTGGCGCCTTTTTAGCAGCAGATACCACGGATGCATTGTCATCACTGTCGGCAAGAGTAGTAGCTTGCTTTCGTCTGCCTGCTGGTGCTGGTGCCTCATCTTCTCCATCGACGAACTCCCATGCGCCGGGCTCATCCTCCCACTCACCATCCATATCAGAGTCCCAGGTTTCGGGTCGTGGCTTTAGCTTCCCCTTCTTCTTGGTATATTTGACTTGGCCTTTGGCAAATAAATCTTCTTGCTTTTGTCGCAACTCGTCCATGACAGATTCAATATGCTCATCATCCACTTGCGTTGCTAACAGATCCTTCACTTGTGTAGCAAGACTTTCATTTACAAATACCTCCATGGCGTGCCTATCGTCTTTGTCGACGAATTGCGTGACGGCGTCTCCGAAGGGTGCTTGTGGCAAGATCTTCAAGGATTGTGCCGTCAGGAACTCACGGACGAGCTTTTCAACCTTAACATTGTCAATAGCCATCGAAGCCAAGACAGATTCCTCTGGCATATCCCTATCGTTCTTTTCCTTTCCTGGAGTTGATTAGCAAAGGGATATCCAGAAGGACATGAACCTACTTTGAGCTGACTTCTTCCTGTAGAACTGGACGACATCGTTGACATTTGCAACCTTGCCCACGAAACGGTTGGAGAATCGTTGAGGGTTTTCACAGTCGAATTTACCACCATCAGGGGCAGAGTACTCGACCTTTAATCGCACAAGTGGTAGTGGGGCCTCTTCAGCTGCATCTTCATCGTCTTGGATGTCTAGCCATTCCTGCTTCGCTTCTTCTATAAGCTCATCCACGACTTCGACCAATTTTGCGGTTAACCGTTGTCGGTTGTCCTTCTCTTTAGCAAGTTTTCGGAAACGGTCATCGTTTGCAAGGACTAGTTCCTTCGTGACGAATGGCCTAACACTTTTGATGCGATGCTTCTCGACCTTAAACTCTCGACCTGTGACAGAAACCACAGCTACATGCTTCGGCACAGCTTCTCCGGGCACGAGCGAAGTTGCTACTGAAGAACCAGGCTGCATAACATGGAACAACATCTCAGGGTTCAGGGTCGGATCAATCAAGCACTCATGTTCGTGGCCCCAGACGATAAGATCCATAAATTCGGGAAGAAAGTTCTCGGGAAGGTACCCGGTCTGGTTGTGCGCGTGGTGATTCTGATGGACCGCGAGCAAGTTGAACCAGTCCTTTGGCTGAGTTTCCGGAGTGAACCACTTGACATTGCCATCTCGAAAGGTTCGAAAAAGTCTTTCATCTCTAACATTACTCATTCCGTAGAGTGCTAGTTTGGTGTTTCCCTTCTGAAGTAAGATTGGCTTAATTTCGAGCTTGTCGCTTTCTGGAGTCCGGCCAAAATAGTTGACTAATCCTGAGACTTGTAGGAGATCAAGAGTACAGAAGTTGCCATCACCTGTTGGATCATCATGGTTCCCATGAATGGAGAAAACCGGGATAGCGACATTAATGTCGGGGTCCTCGTAGTTAACATGGTTGAAGGACTTGTCGAAAACGGCGCTTGGGTCACTAAGAAACTCTAGTTCGCAAGGCTTCTCCCCGAAACAGTTCATTCGTAGCGATCTCATAACTTGGTACATAGATTTCCTAGACGGTCGGTTGTCATGGAAGAGATCACCTGCAAGTAATACCATGTCGACCTAGACCTAGTCAGCTACTGCAATCTTGAGACCAAAAGGCGCCTTACATCTTGGGATTTCGCAAGGCTCATGACCTCGTCAAAGCTTTGCCAACTATCATCCTTGCGGATGGAATCCCTCTCCTCATACCCTACATGACTATCGGTCGCAACCAGAATTCGGATAGTGTCCGCTGCTGAAGCCTGATCAGTATATTGTACTGACTTGATAGAGGGGGACTATACCAACTGGCGGCATCGTGTACAGATGTATTCTTCAGTCCTGAAGTTGGCCCGCGAGACTAGGCGTCTATGAGAATCAACACAGACTCTGATCCACGATTTGACAAGTACAAGTATCGCGCTTCTGTTCTCTCTTCTTGGAGGTTCGCGGTTGTCAATATCACGAAAGCACGTGGACGTTTTCTAGCGCGTTCTGGATAGTCTCACCCCTGCAAATTATTGCATCGGCCGAGTTGCGATGAACGTCGCGCAAAACAGTTTCAATCCCAATCCACGACAAAATGAATCCCACAAGGGCTCTACTCGCCCGATCAGTCTGGAAGGGTAAGTGACCTTTATTATGTAGCAAAGCTATCCACACAAGCTAACCCTTTCAGGACCAAACATTGTTCCGTACCGTTTCCATCCTCCACCCCTAAGCAAACCCCCTCCTAATCCATTGAAGTTTGCCCATCGTTCGAGTTCCTGCGGGTCAGAAAGCGCCCCCTGTTAAGACACAAGCACGATCAGCTACGATTCTGCCAAACTTCGTGGGTCTTGTATTCAAGGTTCACAATGGCAAGATATACCACGATGTGGAAATCACAGAAGATATGGTTGGGCACAAGTTAGGAGAGTTTTCACCGTATGTTCAAGTCGAAGCCATTGAAGAACTGGGTCTGAATAAAGTCTAGGACGAGAAAACGGTTCACCTACAAGCAGAGTAAGAATAAATGAAGGAATAGAGATATTGGCGTTGGGAAACGGAGCTTCGGAGAATGTATATACGATGTACAACTATTGTACCAAATACTATGATATCCCAGAGACGGCTTCCGGTCATCGGTCTGTCTTCTGAACAGGCAAAAGGCAAATGTAGATAGATGCTTCGAAGCGTTGGAGAAGCCATCGTGCCACTGGGGTGTGCAAGTGTTGAAGTTCGTGTTGCTCCTAACTCATACCCTTCAATCTTGACCGTCTGGGACACTTGAACATCTAGCCAGAACGCCTTTATACTCATTTACACTCTTTTAAGCACCCTATTAAAATTTGCGGAACCTCAATCGAGTTTAACCAAAAGATGTTGAGAAAGTGTTTGATTGTATTGCGACCATGGATTTCTCATGGTATGGGTATGGTCCCTCCCGTATGATTTATGGACCCGTAACGCCTTTCCATTGCCAGAACGCCGGTCACCATGCATTCACCAAACTGACCTGGCCATCAACCAGTCCTATCTGTAGAACTCGCCTCTCTTGACATTCACACCATATTCGCCGACCGCCATACCAAGGTCCTCCATTGTCAACACAGTTCTGTTTTGGCTACCACCTTGTCCACCACCGCCATACCCAGGTCGCTGAATGCCAAGGGGGCCACCTCGTCCTTGTTGTTCTTTGTTGCCTGGCGCGGCAGTGGGTTGACCAGGTACTGGAAAGCCAGCAGCAGCGCCTAGGTTCCCCATCGGGTTGTTCGCGCTGGAGGAGTTGGATGATCTTATGCGGGAGTATTGATAAGCATCTGCTGCAATGTCCGCAATGAACTTCTGGGTTGCGAGTGCGAGAAGACGGGCTAATCGTTTATCGGTTTGAGGAGGTGGTGGGAGACCAGCTTTAGTCAAGTAGTAGTTGGTGACAGCATCAGGAATCTAGACCAGGATTAGATAGTCTTATGCAACATGTATTTCGAGACTCACGATTGGGGCATAGTCGTCCATCTTGTTAAGGAACTCCTTCAAAGAAGCATCTTTGCGCGCCGGGAGTTTGGGTTCAGGAGCTGGGGCAACGGGATCAACCTCTTCACCTTCGCCTGCGATGGGAACGAGATCAACATTTGGATCTGGAGATTCTGCATTAGCCATCGTTGCTGTTTTGATAGTTGAAATAATTATGAGCTCGAGATATCGAATCTGACGACGGTAACGCAATGTAGGAGGTAATATCAGACTTTTGCTAGGTTGGTTCTTCCCGTCTGCCGTGTGATGTTCCGTGACTAATCACTTGGAAGGTGACACCTCAAAAACAACAACTCGGGGAATCTACAACGTAGAGTAAATAAATGTTAAAAGACGCCACACGAGTTGACCAATAGGAGACCAAAAGGAGGTATCCTAGCCAGGTGATTGGCTGCACTCGCCTAACATTTATTACGCCCCGTAGGTGGTAAGGGGTGGCTGGAAACAGAATGGTTAAGTGATATCCACCTCCAAACAACATTGGCCAGCGGATAGAAAGGACATGTGGAGACCCAAAGTTCTTAATATTTCTCGGAGCATTGTCACGTTCTTCAATGTCAACGCCAATCATTGGGCCACTTTGTGGTTCAAAGATGAGTACTCTACTGAAACTACTCTTTTCATCCTGTCCAACTTTCGGAATTGGTGTTATGGCATATTTGGGAGTCACTACGCTCGCTAGTTAATTGGAAGAATAGGTTCTTGCCCAGATTTGTCTCCTGTTACCTCGACATTTCAACTCATAGCACAGATTGACCCTCATATTGAGCGAACACGGCTCATTTCAAAGAGGCGGCTGATGTTATTACTGGACATTCCCCCGAACAGAGACTCAGAGGTTGTTCGGTGGATAATCAATAATCTCCAAATCTCTCTTCGAATTCTGTCTCTGCAGACATCCCTAGTACACCGCGATCAAACAAGCTCCCAGGGGAATTTGAGTTGTCCCCGCTACGATATTTCCCCCTTAATAAATTCGCAGGAAGCGAGGAGGTAATAGGACTTGTGCTCGACCGAGACCTATAGATTAATAGGCCCCAACCGCAAACTTTGTAGGACCAAACATGCCTTGACCAAGGGCTTCGTCTCAACCGAGAGCTGTAAAGGTGATTGGCAACAAAGAGGGGCAAAAAGAAGACAACTGTACGCGATTGATTGCAATTCGTGCGTAAGCCCATTCATTCCTGTAGATCGTAAATAGAATGTGTTATAAAAAGTGTAGAGTAGGTGAATTGGGAACTTATCGATACTTTCGCTTACCCACGTGAAAAGTGGGGCCGGCCTCAAGCAAGTTCCGGTTGGCATTTGAAAGTCAACTTCAAAAAAAAGTTCCTTGTCGCAAACCTCGTCGCGCTCTAGCATCTAGCCTTGCTCAAGGAAAGCAAACGCAACTTCAAATAATCAGCAATCAACATGGCTGACCGTCGTTCAGAATTAGATTTGCCAAAAGCAAAACGAGCCAAGCTTGCCGAATCCGATCCAGCGTCAAACCCTTACCTGGCGCATATGTACGAAGAGGACGTGGGCTATGGCAATGGCTATGGTTCTCGCAACGGCAATAAAAATGGGCGTTTCGAACAGACCGGACTGTCAAATTTCCAAAGACATGCTTCCACGGCCGCGCAAGCACATACTGCAGAAGATGGCCCTGGCAATCCATTCAACAATGTACCACTTTCGAACCAATATTTCAATATCCTGAAGACGCGAAGAGATCTTCCTGTACATAAACAGAGGTGAGTAAAAGCTCTTTCTTAATGAGAAGAATCCCAGCTAATCCTTTTCATAGACAAGAGTTCCTAGACATGTTTCAAAAGAGTCAAATCCTCGTTTTCGTTGGAGAGACTGGTTCAGGAAAAACTACCCAGATTCCACAATTCGTTCTCTTCGATGATCTACCTCACTTCAATAACAAGCTTGTTGCTTGTACTCAGCCCCGTCGAGTGGCAGCTATGTCGGTGGCCCAGCGTGTCGCAAACGAGATGGACGTCAAACTTGGAGAAGAGGTCGGATACAGCATTCGATTTGAGGATGTCACTGGACCAAAGACAGTCTTGAAGTACATGACAGACGGTATGCTTCTTCGTGAAGCTATGCATGATCACAACTTGACGAGGTATAGCTGCATCATTCTAGATGAGGCTCACGAACGTACGCTTGCAACAGATATTTTGATGGGGCTTTTGAAAGAGGTTGCTTTAAGACGGCCAGATCTCAAGATTGTTATCATGTCCGCCACCTTGGATGCACAGAAGTTCCAACGCTATTTCAATGATGCCCCTCTCCTCGCTGTTCCTGGACGTACTCATCCCGTGGAGATCTTCTACACGCCCGAGCCCGAACGAGACTACGTTGAAGCTGCCTTGCGAACAGTTTTGCAGATTCATGCGACTGAGCCAGAAGGAGATATCCTATTGTTTCTAACAGGAGAAGAAGAAATCGAGGATGCTTGCAGAAAGATAACCTTGGAGGCAGATGAGATGATACGCGAAGCCGATGCTGGTCCATTGAAAGTATACCCGCTTTACGGAACCTTGCCACCTCACCAACAGCAAAAGATTTTCGAGCCAGCTCCACCCCCAGCTAGAAAAGGTGGTCGTCCAGGCCGCAAGGTCATCGTTGGAACGAACATTGCTGAGACCAGTTTGACTATCGACGGTATCGTGTACGTGGTTGATCCTGGATTCAGCAAGCAAAAGGTCTACAATCCTCGGATCCGTGTTGAGTCGTTGCTGGTATCGCCAATTTCCAAAGCATCTGCTCAGCAGCGTGCTGGTCGTGCTGGTCGTACGCGTCCTGGTAAATGCTTCCGCCTGTATACCGAGGCTGCTTTCAAGAAGGAACTCATCGAGCAGACCCACCCTGAAATTCTTCGCTCGAATTTGGCGAACACTGTCCTGGAATTAAAGAAGCTTGGAATTGATGACCTCGTTCATTTTGATCTGATGGATCCTCCTGCCCCAGAGACACTTATGAGAGCGCTCGAGGAACTCAATTACTTGGCTTGCCTAGATGATGATGGAGATCTCACCACTCTAGGAAAACTTGCCTCCGAGTTTCCACTAGATCCTGCCTTGGCAGTCATGCTCATTTCGTCGCCCGAATTTTATTGTTCCAACGAGATTCTCTCATTGACCGCTCTATTATCCGTACCTCAAATTTTCGTCCGTCCTGCGAGCGCGAAAAAGCGAGCGGACGAAATGAAAGATCTTTTTGCACACCCGGATGGAGACCACTTAACTATGTTGAACGTATACCATGCCTTCAAATCACAAGCTGCCACATCAGATCCTAAGAAATGGTGCCACGAACACTTTTTAAGTCTTCGAGCTCTTCAGTCTGCCGACAATGTTCGATCGCAATTGAAGCGTATCATGGAGAAATCCGAACTCGAGCTCGTCAGCACAGACTTCAATGACAAGAACTATTACACCAACATCCGACGAGCACTAGTTGCAGGTTTCTTTATGCAAGTTGCTAAGAAGGACCCCACAGGCAAAACCTACAAAACCGTCAAGGATGACCAAAGTGTCCTGCTTCATCCAAGTACCGTTCTAGGTGTCGATAGTGACTGGGTGTTGTACAACGAGTTTGTCCTGACGACCAAGAACTATGTGAGATCAGTCACTTCTGTCAAACCGGAATGGTTATTGGTAAGTCATTTTGCTGGCCTGATATCACCGATCACGTTTGCTAACGCTTAGACAGGACATTGCCCCAACGTATTATGATCTCTCAACTTTCAAGGCCGGTGAGATCAGATCAGCCCTCCAGAAAACTATGGACAAGGTGAAGAGGAAACAAGCTACCAAACGAACAAGATGAAGAATCCACTATTCGATAGGGAGAACGGGATTATACTGCACCAAAGCGTTTCTCAGACATCAAGAGGAGCACTTGCCTTGAGGTGTTGGTTGTATAGATCTTTGTACTCGAGAGTATGTCCCAGTCGGGAAGACGCTGCATTGAAAAACTTCTATGTCCGCTGTTTAGTTTGGTCCTCAAGGACCCTTGCTTCCAACAAGAAGTGGTACAAGACCATAGAGGAACCTCGGTCCGCTTGTTGGCCCTTCATGGTGTTGTACTGTACATATCCATTAGGAAAATCCAACATGGAGAACCCCCTCAGCCAATCTTCTTCCGCGGAGTCCGCAACCAACTTACCATCCGTTACACATTGAAACAACCCTAACATCGCGATTCCATCCCATTGCCACATGAACAGATGCAAGAACATCTATGCATACCCTTCCCCCACTCCTCTCCGTCCCAAACCTCCCAGCCTCCAACCATGACCGATGGCACCGGACCAAACTCTCACCCATCACCTCTCTCGGTCGCCTCACGACGGAGCCATCTCCAGGCTGACAGCCCAGCAAATAGGAAACCACCTCTCACATCCCCGACGTCGCACCAGACATCCTCTGTCGAACCTCTACACCATGGCTGGATTCGCCATCCCGTGCCCGATATTTTTGGAGAAAAGGACACTTCTCGTGAGTCGAAAATGACAGGTCGATTTCTGGGGACGAGGGGGTTTAAATGGTGACTGACCGAGTGACCATTCAGTGCCCGCGATCATGGTGGTTGCAGCGCAGGAGGGTAGGGGGTGGTTATTGGAGGAGGGATAGGGGATAGATTAGGGGGGGGGGTTCGGCTACTGTACGTACAGTATATTGCATTACGGTAGGGAACAGTACATTGCAGTAGAGAACAGTACATTGCAGTAGGGAACAGTACATTACAGTAGGGAACAGTACAGGACGGTAGTTGGCCATTACCCATTGGGGCTTAAGCGAGTTGTGCCGATCTTCTCGTCAACCCCCCGAAGGGGGCTAGCACGGCCAAACCGATGTTACTCGTTACACCAGCTTCTGGGGAGACCTACCTCCGTGTTGTACAGTCCTGTACTGTCCCGTCGTACTGAGCATCAGATGCACCTGCGCAGTGCACCCGCACATTCTAAGTTCGTGGCCGTCGAGGGTTAGCGAGAAGTCCTTCCGAAAAATCCTCCGCGCACTCGCCTCCGAGTCGGGGGGATCTGGAGATGCGATGTTGTGTTTCTGTTCGCGAGACCAGAAAGGTGCTACTCGGCATCCGCCCGCTGCGATCCTCGTACGAGTCTTGACGCGACGGTCTTCCCTCGAGTGGCTTTCTTTGTGTCCCCCAAGGTCTTCGCGGGCTCGCTTGTGGCGTGGTGTGTTCGTGAGTCGTTATGTTGTGTGAGTTCTGAGGGGTGGCGGATTGGTGAGGAGGGAGGACGCGTGCGAGCCACGATCTCGATGTGCGCTTCTACAGTAACGCATGGAAAGTTCATGCATGGCGGAGGCGAGGGATGGATGTGTTTACTCCGTATGAGCTGTGGGGTTGTGGTCGGTGGATGGGGAGGGTTTGGTCGCGTCTGAAAAGGGGGGAGGGGGGAAAAGGGGGGTACAGTATCAATATGTCTTGTGCTACCGAGAATGCCAGGGGCATTTACTCCCGCCTCTCGACAGAGCCAGCCCTTTTCCCCAAAGTGACCTGCGATGGCGTGATCCAGATTTGCTGGCAAGTTCGCTGAGACAAGTCAGGTCGAGAGCAGAGAAACACATATCACATAGTATCCAAGAAGGGTCCCACTCATCGGCGAGCAGGGCGCCGAGCTTAGAATCCACCACTTGGCCTATGGCCATCCTTGAGTACTGTATACCGTATGCAAAACGAGCAAAAGCATCAGCTCAGAGTTGGGCGTCGAGCTATGTAGTGTCGAAGCAGATCTTCCGAGTCGGCCCCCTCGTCCGAAGGTTGAGGCTGTCTCTCGAGACCTAAATTGGGGCTCTGGAGACCGAAAAAGCAAATAGGAAAGTTAATATCGTCGCACGACAGATTCGGTTCTGCTCGCCACGCCCGCAGACTGCTGGCTCCACTGTACTACTGTACCGTAGGGTTAGCGAGCAATAACGGACGCTCAGGGGTAGCAGCGGCCGCCCCCCTATTTGTCCCACGCTTCATGATGGTGGCGTGCCGAGGTCACAATCATCCATCCGGTCGACGTCTCGCTCCTGTTCTTGCCGGTGGCCACTCACTACTGCTGTCCTGTCCTGTGGTCGCTGCATGAGGAAACGAGTTTCTTGCTGGGTGGCCCCGAGTCGAGCACCTCGTCCGGTAAGGCTACTCGCTATGTAGCTTGCGCTCGGTAAACATACGGAAGTCCTGCTGGAATAACGAGTAAGCTCGATCCGATGGGAAACATGTCATCAAAACGCCGGATCAGCGAAGCACGTCTGCATGACCCCTATACGATGTAAGGTGAGGGTCACACGGAGGAACGATCGTACCTCCACTGCAGTACCATTTTGCCATGTCAAGTCGCTCTCTCTGGCCACTCCTATTTGCTACTCCTATGTGTTAGGATCCGGATGTGTAGTACGCAGTACTCCCAATGTACGCCCACTACCACACCCCACGACCCCTAGATGAAGGAACCTGACAGTTTCAACGGCGAAGTTCCTGATGCCGATAGGTCACCTTATGAGACTGTACTGTACTGTACTGTATGGTCCGTAAGATGTGCCTCCTCCGCATATTCACAACCTTGTCGTCCATGGACTTTCCTCTGATAAGCAAGCTTCCAAGCGCCTACGTTGTACTATACCCATAGGTACCGAGTCTTTCCATGTCAATGAGGTGCTCCGGACTGTGTACCCCTCATGGCTTCTTCGTCTTCTTCGTCTTCTTCATCTGGTTGAGGGTGACTCCTATCCGCCCCTTTCTTGTTCATGAGAAGCCGTCGCTCTTGGATGTTGAATCGTCGTTCATACCGAGGAGGTATAATGCCCCAGATATATGGCCCTCCGACGCCCTCAAATCTCGACGTCTCGACTCTCGATTGTCCTAGTTGAGCTATGAAAGCTCGAGCCCACATGCAACTCAAGAAGTAGACATGGGTTAGATACCCTGGTGTAACTGTACCGAACAATGTGGGCTGTCATGGCTCTCTCATTCAGCAACAAGGTCCCATTATGGAGGCATCCATCCTTGCCGCCAGAACACATTGGTCAAGGATGGCGTACGTAGCGCTTGTACTCCATATATATCCTGACGTACGATCTCTTTACTTTTCCTGAATTCGCGGTCCCGAATTCTCTTGTCTCGAAGCGTCGACTATTACCCTCCCCTTTCCCCCCCTATTGCTAATCACAGTGCTCGCTCCAAAGCCCTCGTAATCTCAGACTCTTCCTCCTCTTCCTGATTCCGCGCTACGCGTGGATCAAAACGCTTTACTACCAGCGGGTAGTAGTCAAAATGAGTGGTTCGGGTGGCTACTACAAGTACCGATGCAAGTACTTCTTCACACATAATTGCCCACATTGGGTTTGGGTCCATAATGCGCCATGTGCCCATTGTCTTGTGAGTTTGCCATTCTGTAACGCTTACTTGAGGGAAAAGAACCGCAAGGCGTAGTTCCACGCCGACTATTGGTCCGATTTGAAGCCATGATTCAATGGGCTTTCGCCTGGGCCATGTGGAAGTACAGACAAGAGCCAACTTCCCGAAGGAAAGGGAGGTGAGAATTAGTCTAGTTGAAAAATTCATTTTGAGCATAATTTGCCACGAGGCTAGCGCCTCTCTCAGATGACAGTTCAGGGACAATCGATTTTGTCTATCTCTCCTCTTTCCATGTACCTGCTCTGCACAGGAGCCTTCCTCCATGGGTCGTATTATGCATGTCTTCTCCTCATGGTTCTGATTGCTAACGAATGATCAGGCAGATGGCCGTGATTCCGAGGAAGCCGTCATCCCAACCACATTTCGTCTTGCCCATGAAATTTACGTCCCTCAATTCGAAAACGGCGCAATCCAGTATATCATCTTTGATATCATTTCCAACAGCCCCACTGATAGTGGTTGGACAGTGAAGGAGAAGCCGACCCAGGGGTTTCCCACAGCGACTGGGCCATCTGCAGTGCGCTCAACTGTTGCAGTCGAGGGCATGGACAGCCAGAAGCCAACCAAGAATAAACTTCGTGTGCAGAGCAATGGCATCGGATGGTCGGGAAGAAGCCACAACTTCGAGTAGATGTGGTCAGCGGGGTCCCAGACCGCGGTAGATTGTCTTGGTTGTTACAGCAGGTGTCCGCAAATTGCAAATGATAATTGGGAGGAATTTTCACCGAAATCATAGGTTATCAAGCGGGAGTCTCGTTGGAGGATCGCGTCTTTACGATCCCTGGGGGCTTTATCATTGGAGGATTATTGCTTTTCGGCCTGGACAGGAAGGGTTCGGCGAAGGAAGGATGCAGCGGAAATCAGAAATTTGCCAATTCATAACGATAACTTTCAAAAGTGGGAGATTTCAAGGCGTAAGAGGAAATGGAGAGTGACAATAGCTTCAATGGTGGCAATCCAAACTTGAAGCTGGGAGCTCCTTGGTCCCGCATATTGAACCTTCAAGTCGTCTTGCAGCTGACAAACGGAACAATAGCGTGTGGGACGTTCGACGTCCAAAGGCCGATATGTTATCCATTGCAGAAGAACCAAGAGCATGCCCTCAATTTTGGAAGGACCTTACAAAATGCCCGCTGAAGTGGAAGTCGAGGAAAATTGAAGGGCTTACAAGTTACCAGCTCCGATTGCAACGCTCTTCCCAAACCATCTTTCCAGCTCACCACAAAAGCATGGTTCGTCCTCCGCATTCCGACCCTCCTGACGCGTCTGCAGGCGTATTCTGGTCTCCACCAAAACCGTTTGACGTGCTTGAGGCCCAGGGCTTGCCTTGCATGGATAAGCGTCCAAGAGTTGAGGCGAGATCCAGTCAAAAGCCGCAGGGTATATTGCTAGGACCACTCGGGACTATTCTCAAAGGAGCTAGCAGAATGTGAGATGTGATGGGAAGCTTCCACTCTTCATGCCCAAGATCATCAGCTGTTCGAGGATAGATTTCGTGATGCGTAAACCGCAGGCGTGCTAGCCTTATTGCAAGATGAGGATTTCCCAGAATGCAAATTCGGGAACTGGCCGATGGCGATGGCTCCACAAAGGGCGGAATTTTGCAGGTTGGTGAGGGTTGTGGGTTAAGAAATTGACGTGTAGACTGGAGAAGGGCAGGACTCGAATAGGGGGTATAAATAGCGGAATAGTACAAAGGCCTCCCGCCTCCGGGCAACTTTGGTGCAGAGACCAGATCCCCTTTGAAGAGCACCACTATTCCTGAGCCTGAGACTCGGAGGAAGGGAAGCGTAGTAGCAGGCTAGCAGCACCAGAATAGGGGTTCAAATAGCGGAATAGTGCAAATGCATTCCACCTTCGGTCAACTTTGGTGTAGACTCACTGCAAAGGTCAGATTCTCTAATTTCTCTTTGAAGTGCACCCCTATTTCTGAGCCTGAGACTCGGAGGGGAAGCGTAGTAGCAGGCTAGCAGCACCACAATAGGGGTTCAAATAGCGGAACTGTATAAATGCATTCCGCCTTCGGGCAACTTCGGTGTAGACTCATTGTAGAGGCCAGATTCTCTAATTTCTCTTTGAAGTGCACCCCTATTTCTTTGGGGGAGGGGAAGCGTAATAGCAGTACCAGAATAGGGGTGCAAATTAGCGGAATAGTATAACTGCATTCCGTGCAGAGGTTAGATTCTCTTTGAAGAGCACCAGCAATAGGGGAACCGTAGTAGCAGCACAAGAATAAGGGGAACAAATAGCGGAATAGTGCAAATGCATTCCGTGCAGTGGTCAGATTCTCTTGAAGAGCACGCCTATTTCTGAGTCTGAGACTCTGTGGAGGGGAAGCGTAGTAGCAGGCTAGCAGCACCAGAATAGGGGTACAGATAGCAGAATAGTACAAAGAGAAATAGCACAAATGCAGTAAAGTCCTTGATAGGGTTCTTGTGCTCCAGCCCGAAGGCCTTTTTCCTGTCACTGCGATTATATAGAGGCTCTTTTTATCGGCTCCCGGATCGGAGGATCTGGCGTCCTACGATAGTCGTTGACTTATACTGTACAGGACGTTAAAGGAATAAACAAACAAACAAACAAACATTCTGTGCAGAGGTCAGATTCTCTTTGAAGTGCACCCCTATTTCTGAGTCTGAGGAGGGAAGCGCACCAGAATAGGGGTACAAATAGCGGAATAGTGTGGGCGTCCGATGACCGGAAGAGGGATTATATTTTTGAGTCACGTGCAATTCTCCCAATGGACACTAGCCCTTTGCTTCGCTAACTCTCCTCGTCTGGCTCGCCTTTCCCACGACGCGCTTCAGTCCCTCACGCAAGGTCTTCGAATCGACACTTTTGCTTTTTCGACACCTGCTGATATCATGGCCCAGTTGATGTCCTTAAGGTTATGTCTCTGGTCATTGACTCTTTCCCTGAAATGGTAACTCAACTTGGAACCATGCTCACCGGTTGAAGCCTGCAAGAGAATGTGGGTATGCTAGAAATCAGAAAGACAAAGGAGGCGGTCAAGAAGAACCCACTACAATGCAGATGGAGCAGATCCGTCCGTCAACAGATCGGAGCGTCATTGGAGAGCACTCATTGGCTCCAGGGAACCACCAAGTGTTTAAGAAGTACATGAAAAATGGTCCATTTGCCTGATTTTGAGTCTGTTTTTGTACCTCTGCTGACAGGTGTCCAGGACACAAAGCCCATGGATCTCTCCTATTCACTTGGCTCGACAAAGATACTCTTTGCTGTTCAAGCGGTCCGCTGCTTCCGGTCGCTATCGGGCCCCCATAAATGATGTTTGCCGTTTAGGCGAGGAGTTTCACCATCACGACAAATGATGCCCTAAGCCGCAAAGTCAACTTCCCCCGTTTTCCAAGCGGAGCAGCACGAAGAGATTTGGCAATAGCATCAGTGGCCTCATTGGCATCCAGGAGTCAGAGTCGATACGAGCATGCTATGCTCAAAACCGTCTGACGGCTTTCATTCTCGAATCTTGCCTGTGGCTCGAAACATGAAGGCTCTAAACATGAAGCATGCATTCCACTTCTGCCCACGACCTTCTCCATCATCAGAAAGACATCTTTGGAGGTCATTCTGCTATGGACAAACGACCTAAGAATGAAGAAAGATCTCCGCTCTCGAAGGAAGAAGATGAGGCAGTTTCTGCTGTGGCAGCGGGTATCAAAAGACACCTTATAATAGATAACAACCCGCTTGGAACTTGTTATATATGGTGCACTCTGTCACTCGAAGCGAGGAACAGCTTGACAGTGCAGTCGGCTTTGAGAGGCTACCTTGCATGTCCAGCCGCCCCCTTCTCGCTTCGACAGGACGATCCTTCATAACAATGTTCTTTTCCAGTCGAAGAAGGGTGTTGGCGTCGAATCATTCTCCACATGTTTACTTCATTGCATACATACTCGCAATACGTGTAGTCACCTGAGCGTTCCTTCCGAGCAACTCACATATCTGCAGCTGGTGGTTTGGTGGTGCGGATTGAAAGTTGAAAGTGAGGAAGGCGACGACGAGGGTCGAACTTGCCGCAACTGAACTCCTCGCTTACCTTGCTTCCCTCGCCTCCATCACCAGCTCTTCCATCACCATCTCTTCCTCTCCGATTCTCATTCTCCATCTCCCACCTACACACATTCCTTTGCTTCCTCTCAAAAGTCTTCTCTCGAGACGACCGACGTCCACTTTGGATCCCCAACACTCGTTCTGTCCTTGGCCAAAGTAAGTAACGAACCTTCGATGCCTCCTGGAAGTTTATCTTCAACGCGTCCGCGAAGCTGATTCCTATTCCTGCCACCATCATCTCTGGTCCTTCCATCCATTCACCCACCCACCCATCCATCCACAGTCCAGCCAACACAACAGAGGCGGCAGTGGCCTGGCTCGATACCTCGACGGCGGTGACTTGCGTTGGCTAATCATCTCGCATCAGACCTTCGAGGGCAGGACATGGCGCCTTCGATCGCGAACTCGGGACCACGTTCTTACGCACAAGATGAGCTGCGCTGTATCCGCGACACGCTTCCACTTGACAGACGCGTCTTGGAAGTATTGAGCGCCAGAGCAGATATCGGTACTCAAATATTCACCACCAGTAGTTTCCCGAAGATTCACGCTAACATCTTTTCAATTCTTAGCTTGCATTGTCCGACTTCCTGAAGATAAGCGGAAGTTTTCTCGGACGGTATCTTGCCCAGGCCAAAGTCTATCCAACATCACCAACCGTCGCAGACCCTTTCAGCAATCCAGCATGGGTAATTCGACGCCTACTGACGACAACGAAGAACCCACCATTACTGAAGTTGTCACCAGCCGTGATCTTCCGCCAACCCAGTGGAATTTGCGACGCCGAGATAGTTCTGATCGCTCTCAACCATACTCTGCACCAACCGGCTCTATTGCTCAACAGTCGGAGAACTTCCAACGATTCTATCGTGCTGTCGTTTCGCCTACCCACGTTCGAGTCACCGCTGGTGGTCGGATCGTTCCCAACACTCGTACTGCGGGTCCGCCTGCTTTCGAGTGGAACAACGACAAACGCTGCTTCGAATCCAGAAAGCCACCCCCAGAGACAGACCTGACTCTTCCTCAATCGAGCACTTGGAATCACAGCATGCCCTTTCCTCCGGGTTTATCGCCTATGATGCCAGGTGGTTTTATGTCTCCATATCCTTTCCTCCCACCAGGCAATCTCGCCGCCCCGTTCCCATCGCCTCGTCTGGCTGGCTTTGGTGGCCACAACACGGTCATTACTAGCGCCGAGCCGCATCGGAGACTTGCGAGCGACGGTCCAGAAAACTCGGGAGCCTTGCCGCAGCCAATCAAGATATCCCCGCCAACACAATTCGATCAGACAAAGCCATTCGTGTACAACGGTCAACTTATCTATCCTGTGCCACCTCCACAGCACCCTCTTCCTATGTCTATGACGCTCCTAGGCAACCCGAATTTTGCACCGCAAACTCCTGCTGGCCACACGGGCAGTTTCGCTCCGCATCCACATCCACACTTTCCGATCCCGCTTCCCAACTTCCCCAATCCGATGATGTTTCCAGCAGGCCAACCACTTCCCATTCCGATGCCTCACCCTGCCGCAGGTCATGACAATACGCCAATGATGCATCCAATGGCCTCACCGATGATGCCCATGCCGCCTCTATCTGATTTTACCCGCGGTCAAATCCAGGGCCTACGACGACATCTCAATATCATCGAGACCCAAGCAGCGAACAGTTTCCAGGCAGCTGAGCAGCAGTACTTGCAATCCCAGCGCGCTGCGGTCCTCGCTCAGATCAACGGTATGGAGGCTATGCTTCAAGCACAACTCGCTCAAGAGAATCCAAACAATGTCAGATCGCAACGCAACAGCAATGTAAGCGAGGATCTCGAGGTTACGTCCGGACGCCAAAATTCCATCGGCCAATCCACACAGTCCACAGCGCTCCAATCAAGAGCGGAGCAGCCCCATGGCAAGAAGGGTGAAGCACATACAAAAGACGAGGTCGACAGCCGAAAGACATCAGATCGCTCAGACTCGATGAACAAATCCCGATTGAGTGCAGCAGCAGCAATGGCTCCGCCTTTCCAACCCAGAGCGCACTCCTCTACTGTTGTCTCATATCAACCATCAAACCATGGTGATGACCGAAGTGTGGTCTCGAACTCTCCAATTGAGCCCGACGAAACCCAGTCACAAATCGAAACAAGACTCCTGTCCCGAGCCTCTACCAATTGGGGTCAAGACGCAAACAACAAATCCATCGTGGTTATGTCGGGACCACCCGGTATGCCAAAAGCTCAAAGCATGAGGGAGCATAAGCCACAGATCGAACTCGAGAAACTATCTATACAGCGATCAAGCCCTTTCAACCATCGTTCTGACGCGCCTCCTCAACACTCGGCACATTCCTCTGGACATCACATTGCCAACCAACCTGTGCCCTACCTCGTTGGTGTCTTGCCGCAAGGACTCTCAGGTGGTGATGCCAATCTGGCAGACTTGGTTTACCCTCGACCGCTCACTGATCTTGAAGTCCGGGCACGCCATCTTTATTGGGGAAGAGCACCACGAGCGATGCAGACAGGCTTGCCCAAGTTTGATGGAAAGGACTTCTATCCACCCTCCCCAGTCAAAGATACACCTCGCATGCCCGCCTATGGCACATGGAGTGGACCTGTTTATAACAATTCTTCGACAGGCCAGATCATGGACTTTGACCAATTGTTCATGGAGCCTGGCGTACCTGGACACCAGTCCCCATCACCGGAACGCTTTCCGCCACAACATGCCAACTACGCCTCGCTCCCAACTAATGGCTTCATGGCTGCTGGGGGTCTTGGTATTCATGAACTCACTGATGCGTCAAGATACCCAACTCAGCAATCATATAAGCCCACCGCGCAATCTCGGCCGGAGACCCCCACTTCTACAACCCGCGCCGCTGCTATGGAAGACTTCTCGAACTTGTTCCTCGAGCCTGGTGTCCCAGGTTATCAATCGCCAGACCGATCCAAGTTTCCTCAACAGACAATGCAATTGAAGATGAAAGCTAGGACCTCTGGAATGTCGTTTTCATCTAAGCGTACTCCAAAGGGCAAAAGTCCAGAAGTACTAGGTGCCGAGACCGGAAGCGATTCGCACAGTACTCATTCCACTGTCGATTTTCACTTGACACCACTCTCCGATGATGATCCTCAATCCGCAGATCCTGAGACTAGTTTCGCAGAACGTGTGGCTAGCTTTAGCAAGTAAGTGATTGAGTTTCTTTTCGTTATCTAAACCCGAGCTGACTGGATTAGCATCGAGCAGCAAACCCTTTTCCTGCAGAATATGCTCAAGAGTGGAAACCAAGCCACAAAGGCCATGACCGGATCTGCTGTCTCTGGCACGATTTCAGCGACAACTGCGACAGGATACCTTCCCCATTACCCAGGTTCCGCCATTGCTTCACTTGTACCTACCATTTCGAACGTATCCGCAGAGCGCGACGCCGAAGGCACCCCTTCAAAGCCACATCTGCTTCCGGAGACTTCTACAGGCAGCAGCACATTGGCGGGTGAGAACCGTCCCATCGGTCGATCCACCGGGCCTAATACCCTCGGTTTTGATGCTGAAGGCTACATGAGATTCCTCACGCAGAAGAAGATGGGTGACAAGTACATCATCGAACAGGGATGGAATGCAAACACTACCGGAACAGGTCCAGTCGTGGGTTCTGACTGGTGATCATGGCGTCATAATAGAGATGCTCATTCTCGCGGTGATTTGAGCAATTGCGTTTGTTTGGTCAGATCTGATTTTCTTTTTCGCCTGGGCCTCATCGTGTTCAGGCTTCGGCGCTTGGCTGGTTAGCAACAAAATGCGTCTAGGTTTACTAACTTGCCTCGGGCATTTCAAGCGCCTTATGGCTACATTGCATCTCCGAGATATTCCCAAGGGGTTGGAGACTCGTTGATATGGGCGCAGGAAAGCGTACATTTCAGACTTCTCTGATGCTCCAATGACTACTACACTACATCGATTTCATTAAGATATTGATCTTCCCACCTTTTTCTTACGAGGTGTTATTGTGTAGAACTATGATCTCATTTTCGGGGTGGTAACTGTCTGGTCCCCGAATTTTTTTTTTTCCTAAAAAATCGGGGAACAAAGATGTCGATAGCAAAGTTTTATGAGAAGGTACTACAATCTTAGTGTCTTCACTGCCAGTCCTGTATGGTTTGACGCCGCTCGTGGAGCGTTGTTCGTGGCAAGATGTAGGGAAAGGGAACTTGTACTATCATAGAATATGAATTGACAGCCATTAAAATAATTTCCTTCCGCGTGGTGAACGTGGTGAACGTGGTGGGACTTTTTCGCCGATCTACTGACAAAGCGGCCGATTTCCTGGGGGGTGTGGGGGGGTTTTAGCCATGGGCGGTGTTGTTCACTACTTTTGTTCACCCTGCTTTGACACTACTTACTGTTTACCAACAATATATCACATATTTCCAATGCTTAAGAGGTTTATTACTTACGAGAATCGCGGGGTGTACTTGGATCAAAGCCTGGCGTGGAGTGCGTTGGGGCACACTTCGACTGTCGATGTCGAAGGCGAAGGATAAACTAGGTATTTAGGAAATTGGGCTTGGATTTCTAGATGAATGTTTGATGTAGGATGAGAGATTGGGGCCTGCTTTCTGAGATGAGATGAGACGAGATGCGGATATGGAGAGCTTTTGAGCAATGGGAGAGGGTTTGGATGTGTGTCGAAGTTTGTACGTATTCTGGGATCGGTAGATATAGGATTTTGTAGATTGTATATTCCTAAGTCGGAAGAATTGAATGAGACTGACATAGTTTCGATCTAGCACGGAAGATTGAAACGATGGCATCTTTATTTCCTGACTAACATGAAAATAAAACTGTGGCGGCGCCACTGGGTTGGGATACCCGGGGTTTCAGGGATGGTCTATTGCTTCAAGGGACCTACAGATTAAAGATCTCAAAGCGTTCAGGTGCATACAGCGAGTGTGCCCTTTCTGGTCAGGGGCACATTATTTCTCTCATTGAAATCTTTGAAAAGTGAGGCTTCACAGTCGATTTTCTTTTGGGGAAAGAATTTGTTCGAGAACGAAAAAAGCAAAGGGGCTCGGCTAGCTAGAAGGGAGGTCCATCGAACCTTGTGGTCGCACGGATGTTGAACAGAACGTGTGGGAGGTGCGGTGAGATCATAGATGAGGGAGGGCAGAGTACAGAATGGGGGAATGGGAGATTGGTGAGACTAGATTTTGAGGTGGTGGTGAGATGAGAGTCAATCGTGAGGCGCGGGAGATGGTTGTTTCGGGTAGTGGGTGGGACGAAATGAGGTACGGATACAGGTACATACGCATGCTGGCCCTTGTGGTGTTCCTCTTGCAGATTCAGGAGAGAGAGAGGGGAATTGGCGAATGGGTGGCTGGACGAGGTGTGATTGGTTGAACGGTGGATTTGGGAGTCGGGGTCGGTGGTGTTGACGGCTTAGCGAGTAATAAGCGAGGGTGAAGATGTTGATATAGCTAGGGGGTGGGTTCCATTAGCACTGGAGGTTCCTTTGCATAGGAATTAATGGAGGGCGTGAACACTCAATTGCCTTCTGCCTCGTGGTATTGGCACCATTGAAGTGAAAGCGAGAATAACATGGTCATGAATAATTAAACCCAACAATGAAATGCGGAGCGGAAACGTGACGGGAGGAATGGGGGTGGGACACTGGAAGCGAATCTGACCGGTGTCTTATTAGCCGGTCACCGTACATGGCTAGTTAGTAACTTGTAATTCGTAAGACCGGTCTTAGCCGGTCACCGTACAAGGCTAGTTCGTCACTTGTAACTCGTAAGACCTGCCTTGTCTTGCTCAATGCTCCTGCATCACAGCTACAAGACATCCCCAAGACATCCAGGAGACATCCACCGACACTTCACTCTCCCTTTCTACAACTCCAAATATTGGTGAGAATGGGTCGTGATCAGTAGCAGACGAGACCATCTGTCGCCGTCGACTCCGCCTGCCCCTTTCACCACCCTCTCCCCATCCACCCTCAGCCTCCATTCGCCCTCCATCGCCGTTGTACTCCCGAGGATTCTTCTGATTAGCAACCAGGAACAGCACGGTCCAACGACGGCGACCACGACCACGACGACGACGACTTCTCCTCGCTCAGTCCACATTTCTTGTCGCGGGCTGTTGGACTTGGAGAAGTTCCCCCTGGTTCGTGCCCGCAGACATTCACAATCACGGCCATTCCCAAGGAATCCAGGTCGAGAGGTGGCTACCATCGAAGCTGCCTCTTCGTATTCATGACCGCCATGACACAATCATCGTCCCCTTCCCCGGGCAGCATACCGAACGAAAAGAAGAACTTCTCCTTCTCGATGCCGAGCAAGAGCAACAGCAATGGTCATAGCCACAGTCCATTTCCGCAGAAGCTGAAGAACTTCTTCCGAATCAATAGTCTGGGTAGCAATGGCGAGAAGGACGGTTCGCTCAAATCGGAGACCAAGAGCTCATTCCGACAATCGAAGTTCTTCCCAAACGTCGGCCGGAATCGATCAACAACTGTGGCTAGCGAAGGAAATACGTTAGACGATGCCGTTAGCCCAACCGCTCATGCAAACCCATACTTCGCCCATCAAGGACCGCCAGCCTTACGACACCATAACGAAGGCTCGGTGCCTCCGAGCCCACCTGATACTCCGACCCTGAAGATTGATGCTGTATCGGGGGCGAATGATCAAGCGACCATTGCTGGCAAGGAGGAGTTGGCTCGGAAGTTGAGGAGGGTAGCAAGTGCTCCAAATGCACAAGGGCTCTTCTCGACGAGCAAACGGAGCGGGGATAGGCCGGCAACAGCAGAGCTTGGCAAGGAGCCATTGGCACATAATGCAAGCACAAGTATGCTGGCCATGATAGATTCGAAATCTGGAGCTTCGAACGGAACTTCACTTGTCATACAGGCACATGATGGGTTGGGAGCTTTACAGCCACCAAATACCCGAAACATGGCATTTAGGAGGACCTACAGTTCGAACTCGATCAAAGTCCGCAACGTGGAGGTTGGACCTGGAAGTTTTGACAAGATTAAGTTGATTGGTAAGGGAGATGTGGGCAAGGTATATCTGGTTCGGGAGAAGAAGAGCAGCAGGCTCTATGCCATGAAGGGTCAGTCTTAATTCTTGCTGCAAGCCATTACGTGGCTAACACTCCGTAGTACTGAGTAAAAAGGAGATGATCAAGCGAAACAAGATCAAGCGGGCACTAGCGGAGCAAGAAATTCTTGCGACTAGCAACCACCCCTTCATCGTCACTCTGTACCATTCATTCCAGTCGGAAGATCATCTATACCTTTGCATGGAATACTGCAGCGGTGGAGAATTCTTCAGAGCTTTGCAAACTCGACCAGGACGGTGTATACCAGAAGATGATGCAAGATTTTATGCGGCAGAGGTTACCGCGGCCCTAGAATACTTGCATCTGATGGGCTTCATTTACAGAGATTTGAAGCCAGAAAGTATGTGATCTGTCGCAGGGCTCAGAATACTCGGCTAACACATCTAGATATTCTTCTTCATCAATCTGGCCATATAATGTTGTCAGACTTTGATCTCTCCAAACAGTCTGACCCTGGTGGAAAGCCCACGATGATCGTGGGGAGGAACGGGACAAACACGAACTCACTCCCAACGATTGACACGAAGTCATGCATAGCAAATTTCAGGACGAACTCGTTTGTTGGAACCGAAGAGTATATCGCGCCGGAGGTCATCAAAGGCTGTGGGCATACGAGTGCTGTCGATTGGTGGACACTGGGAATTCTGATCTACGAAATGCTGTTTGGCACTACACCCTTCAAGGGCAAGAATCGTAATGCAACGTTTGCAAATATCCTGCGAGACGATGTACCATTCCCAGAGCATGCGGGGAACGTACAAACTTCCAAGTAAGCATTCATTGGCGTCATGAATTTTGTAGCCACTAACGTGATCACAGTTTGTGTAAATCACTGATCCGAAAGTTGTTGATCAAGGATGAGAACCGCCGGTTAGGAGCTCGAGCTGGTGCATCTGACGTTAAAGGTCATCCCTTCTTCCGAACAACGCAGTGGGCGCTTATTCGTCACATGAAGCCACCAATGATACCCCACCAAGGTAGAGGAATCGACACTGTCAATTTCCGAAATGTCAAGGAGAGCGAGAGTGTAGATATCAGTGGTGCACGAGGGTTGATGCTACCCAAGGGCGTTCCTCTAGATTCTGGATTGGCGACACCAGCTGGTGAAATTGTGGATCCATTCGAGGAGTTCAACTCAGTTACGCTACATCACGATGGTGACGAACACCAACACGAAGACCAAAACAATGGACGTTATGATGGCCGAAGCTAGATCAGCTACCCCTCAACCACCAATACCCATCCGTGAAATAAAATTAGCCAACTTTTGAGCTTTCTTGTTATGTTACATCATGCCCATGGGGAAGAAAGCGAAAGGCGAAATTCTTTTGCATGGAGAGCGGGCGGGCGGGCGGCGTGGAGGGGAGATCAAGCACAGGCATATTCATTCCTTCACCTGTCAGCAACGGACACAAAAAAGGAAACAAGGCTTTTTTGAAACTTTACATTGTAAATAGTGGGGGTTTTTTTCAAATGGCGCATTTGCGGGAGAACGGGTGGTTCGTGTTTTTTTATCGGCGTTTTGAGAAACATGGTAGCTTTGCAATTTTCTTATTGATCACTTCAAACATGATGAGATTCGGCGTGGAATGTTACAAACTTGCAGTTGAGAGAAATAAAGGAGATGGTTCTTTACGGGGTGTATCAACGACGAAGTTCTATTTCCCTTGGTCTGAAATGTGCTTGTTGTGACCTGATAGTAGTTTCTTTCGGAGGAAGAAAACTCGGCTACGTCTTGGAAAACGCAGCCGAGGAGTCGAATACTGGCCAAGCACTTGTCTGTCCATGTCCATGTGGGGTGGGATATGATAGGTATGGCAGAGGAGTTTACACTCACCACACCACACCACCCTCATGGAGGCACTTGGGGTGCATTGGAAGCTTATGCTTTCAATTTTTAGAACGCTAAAATATGCTAGCTTACAACAGCTGCCCCTAAATAAATCATTCGATTAACTTTTGCCCACCACCCGCCTTCTCATCCTCCAGAAGCTTCTTCAAAGCCTCCACAGTAACCTCAAGGACCTCCTGACTCCGCGACTTCTTAAGACATTCTTTCAAGGAATCTACACCCCCTTCCTCTCTAACTTTCTTCATCCCCCATTCTCCAACCTTTGCAGGTGCGTTTATAACGTTTAGGACACAGACAACACCACGATGTCTTAGCTCCTCGCTTTCCTCCTTGCACATGACAAGTAAGAGGCCTACGCCACGATCTCGTTCCAGGATGGCGTTTACGGCAGTGTCCCATTCGGTCAGACTAGCTAATGCTCCTCCAGCTGCTCGTCGAGTCTCGAAGTCCTCGGAGTCTGTTAAGGCGAGGAGGATGTGCATTCGCTGACTGGCAGGTTTACTGCCATCGGCGAATTTAGCTATGCCTTCAGGGGTCTGCATGAGGTTACAGATGAGCTCTACCGTCGCTCGAGTTATCATCTTGTTGTTGGAAAGTAGTAGTTCTTCGATTTGAGGGAAGGAGTTGCGAATCATTGGATTGCGTGCCGTATCGTCGGTCGAGGCAAGATTAGTGAGAGCTAAGAGGGACTCGAATACTGGTAGTAGATCTCGTTGTTCGGAGCTAGGGTCGTCGGAGAGCAGAAGTAGCAGCGGGCGTATGGCCGAGGTCAAGGGCAGAGGATTTGATCCTCCGAAAAGGTGAAGAGGGTTTGTTGATATCAGAATCCGTGCCAGAGCATGTGCCGTTGTTCGTCTCGCTGCTACACTCTCGGTGGGAAATACTGAATAGGCATGTAATAGTAGTTTGACAGCACCTTGTTGTGCCATCTGTCCGCGGAGCTTCGAGTTCTTCGAGATCGAGAATACAATTGAGACAACCAATCCCAGGGAAGCCACAGAACCATGCTGGCTATGTGTCACCAGGACTGGAATAGCACCGGTGTCAAAGACCGCCTGACATCGCTTCGAGACATGATCATCGTCGTTCAAGGGGTCCGGAGCCCCAGGAGATTTTGAGGCATTGGCGTATGCTTTGAGTTGACTTATTCGCCTTTGCTCTTCAGAAAGAGCGGGCATGTAGCTCGTGAGATTGACAAGCACACTCAGAGCCCCATAAGTTGCAGGTGATCTTGGAGGTGCCTCGGCCAAAGCCTTGATTAGATCCTCGAGGAATGCCTTGTCACTAGACAACTTCTCCTTGACATTTGACTGTAGTGATGCGTAGGCCAGCCCTTCTATCGAGCTTTGCCTGGATGTTTCTGTGGAGAGCATGCCTTTGAACATGTCAGAGAGCTCTTCCATACTCGTCGTGGCAGGTTGAATCCTGTCTTCTGTATTAGTTGCGGGCGCCGCCGGTACAACCTTCATCCCTGGAGTCAGTCAGATTACTTTTTACACTTCATAGAAAGGATTCAGGATTCGTGTAGATGAGTTGCGTCTGTTTGCACCTACCTGCAGCTTGGCCAGGACAACCGCCGCTAGGTTAACGACCGACGCCGAATGGGTGCGTTGCTGTATCGAACCATCCTCGGCATTGCGGGGAGATTCTGTTGCAGAGAACTCTTCGACTTTTGGTGGAACATAGGTGACCATGTCCTCCAACCACTCCGAGCAGTACTTCTTGATAGCCTCGCGGCAAGGGGTGTTCATGCATGCTACATTCAGCATTTCCAAGGCGGCTTGCTCAACTTTCTTGCTCTTCCATTTCCTCCTCATCAAGGGACCAAGACTTCCCACAAAACCTTCACTAAGGAAGAGCGTTGCCGTGACATCTGGGACAATGGGAAAGATGCAGGCTGCAACAGAAAAGGCAAGAATAAAATCGTCATAGGTGCCCTTGCGAACCCGGGAATAGAAGAATTGTGATAAATACTCAACGCCTTTGTCGCCGGAAGCTTTGAGATAAGCGGACGTGGTAAGAGTCGCGTAGCCTCTCACATTTGCCGACTGTCTCATATCAAGATATCCTAGAATGGTCTCCACGGAATCTGCGTCGATCAACTGATATAAAGGCTGGTGAGGCTCCGGTGATCTTGTCTCGTCCGAGCTATCATCGCTCAGAAGCTTCGTGAGGGTGCTCAGCTCTTTGCAGGTGTTTTCATCCTCTTGGCCAGCCTCCATCAACCCTGCGAGCAGGAATACCGTTTTGTCCTCCAAGGAGGCATTTTGACTTTGCTCAAGCACGGAGGAGGGTGACGCGGGTACGCTAGAATCGAATATCTTTTCAGACGGAGATCCCATTCTGTTCAACCTGGACTTTGCAAAATAAGAATTGATTTGCGCGGGTTCAGATGAAAATGGGATGAAAACGGTATGAAAATGTTTAGGTTTGGTGGAAGAAGAGGAGAGAAGAGGAGAGGAGTCAGTCAGTCAGATGTCAATTCGGTAAAGTCACGTGTGGTGCACGGACCAATGACATGGGTAGCCAAAATGCCGTAACTCGGCAAGGCTGAAGTCACTGGAAGTCGTGTTGAAGAGAGCTGCCTGCGCGACTTGATCGCGACAACCCCTCCAAGACTTCTTCCTATCTTCCTTTTGTTTGTATCTTTGAGATTTTCAATCGGTCCTTTGAGCCACCAAAGCTAGCACCGGACGAGCCGCGCATGGAAAATACAAGCACCAAATCCAATTCTTCTCATTGTCCATTTTAGGACCTGCAGCCCACATTCCTTGCCCGTCTTTTCTTGAAGTCTCCTACTCCTCAGGAGACCAATTTTGATATGCCACACATACACTCAGTATGGATCGTGTAGACGGGACGGAGCATTACAAAGGTGATGTTTCTCAAGGTGAGAGCCCTCCATATATAGCTTCCCCATACAAACTCTGACCTCGACCCAGGACCAATTCCAGCGTTGCTCCTCATCATCCTCGACACCAATCCCCACGCCTGGGCACTCCTGAACCGCGACCTTCCTCTGTCGGAAGCCATAGCGAACCTCCTCGTCTTCATAAACGCCCATCTCGCATTCCACAATGCCAACCAGGTAGCCGTAGTGGCAAGCCACTGCCACCGAGCAGTATGGTTATATCCCCGGCCGGGATCCTCCTCGGAAGGTGTAGACATGGCAGGTGGCGAGACGCCTGCGATCAACGACGCGAACAAGTATCGACCATTCGCGCAAATCGAGGATCAGCTTCTTACCTCCCTGCGCGATCTGATACAGACTACGACGCCGGACGATGTGGCTAGCACGAACACTACGCAGATGGCAGGAGCTCTTACGCTGGCCCTTGCGCATATAAATAAAGCAACGTTGGCATTCTCACAGCAAATTGGAGGCACTGAGACCACCGCAGATCATCTGGGCAGTTCAGACGACACGAGTGGACTGCAAAGCAGGATATTAGTGCTCTCCGTGTCGGGGGATCTAGCACACCAATACATTCCAATCATGAACACCACTTTCGCAGCACAGCGCATGCGAGTCCCGATAGACATCTTGAAACTAGCTGGCGATACGGTGTTCCTGCAACAGGCGTCGGATACCACACGGGGCATATATCTGCAGCTTCGAAGTCCTCAAGGCTTTTTGCAATACTTAATGATGGCTTTCCTGCCCGACCAAACAAGCAGAAAACTCCTAGTAGCACCAACCCAAGAGGTCGTAGACTTCCGCGCTGCATGTTTCTGCCATAGAAAAGTGGTCGACGTTGGCTTCGTCTGCAGTATATGCTTGAGCAGTAAGTCCTTCCCCCTCTTCCTCTTCAATCAATGGAAAATCTAACCCTTGCAAACAGTATTCTGCTCAGTCCCCGAAGGAGCAGTCTGCTTGACATGCTCGACACATCTCTCACTAGGAGAGTACGGTTCGAAACCGGCGGTGGTACCGAGGAAGAAGAAGAAAAGGCGGAAATTGAATGGTGGGGATGATACCCCGAGTCGGCCAGGGACGCCTGTGCCGAATAAGTGAGGATTGTAATTTATGATGAATTTGAGACCAATTCTCCCCCTCAGCTCCTATGTAAACTTCATGCTCTGTGCTTTGGTGAAACACATTTCCAAAACCACTGTACGATCGATACATTCCTGCTCGTCCCGCTCATCACCTGTCCTTGTGCATCGCTCCAAAACATATTTATGACTTAGGAAGACTCCTCGAGGGCCATCTAGCACATCCAGAACGGAGCACAAATACCAGCCCGGACTCCCGTCTTTCTCTACCCCAGCCACCTCGGCACAATATCAAAATCCGGGCAAGACAATTACCTAAAGCGACAACTTGTAGGAACAAAGGTGGTCTGGAATTGACCCCTTCTCCTTAAGTGGACTCCCCCTGATATCCCGGCTTGATGTAAGAACTTCGCTTGATTCAAACCCCTCGCTTAATCGGCTGATATCCTTTTCAGAAAGGAGATATTCAATGATATCCCAGCTCTTCTCCTAGCAACGATAGAGATTCCGGAACAATTTACTCGTTAGTTCTCCACGTTCATAGTCTTTGGATTCGATACTGTAGTCTCTTGTAGATCAAACAACCTAGCTTCCTCAACATAGGTATGATTCTTAGGATATTTACCCGATTTCAAATCATTCGACCTCTTAGTGAATGAAGGAGTAAGTGCCTGACCCTGACTAGTAAATTGTTCGGTTCTCACAACGTGGCACATAAGAGCTCGACTAACTTGATGTCTTCATAGGATGAATTAACAACTAAGAATCAAAGTTTCGATCAGCCCTCGGTCTGTGCGGCTGTGCCCCCTTGTATGCAACTAGACGCATAACTCTTGTGCCTGCGAGTCCCTCTGCGTAGAGAATTCCTCATGTCACATAAAGTCATCATCTCATTGTACCTCCATTCTCAAAACCATGCTGTGGGTCGTGCTTCATCAATCGTAGTCTCATGAGCCGGTATAAAGTGTCGTAGAAGATGAACAAATCTCGCGATACTAATTCTGCCTTGGGCATGAGATAGATGAATTGCCAATCAGAGACCAAACAGAGCCTCTTCGTTCAATGCTTTAGTCAACTCGTACTTTTCGCGCTCCCTGGACTACAGTCCCATGCTCTCCAAGTCGAGACATGACGCATTTCGGATATTTCTCGTTGGAGTGCATCGAAGCAAGGGCGAAGGAGTCTGTGTTGTGAGCGAAGTATAAAAAGTATCCGTAGTTCGTCTTCTTCACGGCCATGACACCAATCGCCCCAGCCGAGCTACTTTCACGAACTCCAGAGTGTCCCATAAAATCTGCCATCACGAAAGACTCCATAGCCTCATCTTCGGTAGCGGAGATATCTGCACCCCCTTGGGCTCGTCTTGTGTTATGATAAAGCCTCTCTGCACATTTTTGAGAGGCCATAGTCGTTGCCATATGCTCACCGGTGCCGCTCGTGACTGCAGCAACGCTGACACCATCCCGATCTCTATCATCGACAGGTATCATGGCAGTGCCAATTCCGACCAATGCAGCAGGACCGACACGACCTCGATGTTTCATGCCTATTCCCCCTGAAGAAGATCCAGCGGCCATGTTACCATACATATCGATAGCAATGGCGCCAACCGTATCCGTGATCATGTCTTCGTCTTGATTTGTTTGAGATGGCTCTGATGGCGCATCTGTGGATCCGCCTTCGAAAAATGAACGACAAGGACTTCCTCTGGGCACACAACTCTCAGTGCATGGAGAGGTAGGGCCGTCATTGCTTCCGGGTCGAACACCTTTCGAGAGCTCAACTGTGGCTGTTGCACGTCCTGTATTGGGCCCAAGTAATGAACGTTGTCGAGAGTGTACGCCACTGTGGTTCTTGGAATACCGTGGACGCTTAGAAGGCGAGTCGTCTGGAGACGAGGTTCGAGCATGTATGCGTGCAGGTACGCTAAGGTCTTTCGTGGGACTCATCGACTGACGAGGCATTGAGGTCCGAGGAGGCACTGCGCTGAACTTCTCTAGACTAGGAGACTGTTGCGGAGAGTCTGGCTGGCCTTCGTTCCAGGTTCCATGGATGATGGCGTTCATATGGTCTCGACGCTGCTGATTTCTCACTCTCTCTTCATATTCGCGGTCGAGTATTTCATTATCTCCAGCTTGACTGCTCGTAGCACTCGATGTGCCAGGAGTCATTCGACCTCTTTCTGCTCGGGTAAGGTCCTCACGCCAACGGACAAACCGGTCTCGGGCATTCTTGGAAACGATATACTCATGCGGAACGACTGGAATGCCATGTTCGTATCCAAAATCAGTTGCGCCTTGCCCGACGAGAAGATTTGGGGGAACTCTTCGAAGTGAGAGCGGTTTGTTGGAGGCATCTAGTATGATTCGGGCTAGATGGATTGGATTTCTAATCTCTGAAGAATGCATGATTAGCGATCTTACTAAAACTTCGAAGAACCATCAACTCACGGGCTGTTGCACCGCAAGCGCCACTCCGGCCGAGATGGTCAACCACTGTTGCGTCGCACTCAACGATACCCTCGATCGATAGGTTGCTACCAAAGCCAGCATTAGTAATTTCCTTATCTTCAAGGACTTTAATGGCAATCTCGACTGCATCGACGGCAGTTCCTCCAGCTTTCAGGATTTGCATAGCCATTTTGGCGGCACTGTTTGGAGTCAGCACATTTGCCTTTAAAAACTAGAGGCCGAGGCGACGATCTGTTCAGCTTCACATATTTCACGTACTCATTGCAAGCACCCAAGTGTATATGCTCGTTAGTTGTGCTGTGGTAGCCCGCACCGGCGTGCAAGAAGATGGCTGAGATGTGAGGTCGATTTGGTAACGTCTGACTCCTTCTCAAAGCTCTTTCGACAGTGCCGTCCATGATCCGATTCATGCTTTCTTCTGACGAAGTCCAAGAATGAAGGGTAAGAGAGGTGTCGCCAGCCTGCGAGGGCTCCATGCAAAGGTCGTGAGTGCTAGTCATTGGTGAAGTTTTGGCGGCCAAATCGACAGTTCGTTGCTTGCGGAAAGAGGATGACAAGTCGCGTGAAAGTTGTCGGAAGCGATCACGAGCAGTCTTCAATTTGTTGGAAATTCGATGTTGAGAGGTCTGGGGAAGTTGAGTGTGCATTGGCGAAGTGTTCTACCAGCGCAATACCCGCACAGAGGGACGCAAGCTTGACTATTCACCTTTGCCAGTAATCGTCGAGGGGCGCTCGAAGCAAGAACCGGGGCTGAACAATCTATAGCAACACTCCCAGCTCCGAAAGGGGAAAACGGATCAGCAGCCCAACGAAGGCGATTTTGGATTCTCTGACAGCTGGTTCCGTGGGAGTCGACGGGGGGGACGACGAGACCGGCCAAGGTCAACTGCGCCTGAGCCTCCTATCTGGGAAGATTGGTTAGCACAGACGGAATGGACAATATGAAAGATTCATACTCTGGGGCACAGGCGGGTATCCAAAGCTCACTGGCCCGAAGAAAGCCGTACACACTCTGCTGGCGAAGATATACACAGTTGAGGACCGGGGGCACGAGAGAGAGCAAGGACAACGAGGGTCAAATCGAATTCAAAAACAGTATCGAGTAAACATGTTTGTTATAGGGGGCGTAAACGAGTGTATACGACGAGTCGGAGGCGTTGGAAAGGATGCAGGTCCGGTTGTTGATATTGCGTGCGAGAATGACGAGAGATGTAGGAGAAGAGAAGTGAGTGATAAGATTATGGATGAAGAGTATAGGATAGTTATGCTATTCTACAAGCTCGACACCTCCTTCCGCGTCAAGAGATCGTCCCGGACTCCTTCCCTTATGGTCTTGAATCTTTAGTCTCTGATATCGCCTGCTATTTCTGACGGGATATACGAAGGTAGGTGTACCTCGCTCATGCATGCTCTGCCTTTTGAAGGTTCACGAGGATGGTGGTTGAGGTTGCTTATGTAATACAAATTCACATAACGTACTTGATAAGCGACCCGTGTTTACATGCGTCCCGTGTTTTTTACCCCACCATTTGATCTTACCTACTATTTACAACCATAATATCTTCACCAATTACTGTCTAAATGTCTCAACAAGAAGGCCGAATTACTCTGGCTATTCAGGCCTATCAACAAGGTCATTTCAATAGCCTTAAAGCGGCTTGTACGTCATACGACGCGCCGTATTCGACCGTACGTGACCGCGTCAAGGGATACATTCCGCGACGCGATTTCCGACCCGGAAATAAGAAGCTCACGGATCTCGAGGAGTTAACACTTATACGATAGATATTAGCTATAGAAAGTAGAGGTCTACCGATTAGAATCGATTCTATTCGTTAGATAGCTAATTTACTTCTTTAAAAACGGTCTAGAACGAGTTAAAATAATTTAGTTACGGTTAGCTAATATTAGGTTTATAATTTTATATAATACTATAATTCTTTATAGTCGAAATATATACGAAAATACGATTACTAGCGAGCTCTCTATAAAGATCCTACGATTCTACGGGCCTAGTTTTAGCTTATACGAAATATAATTACTAAATACGAGATACTATAGAACGATATCTATAACTTCGACGAGACTAGCTTTTAAATAGGTGTTATTACGACTATAAAGGTTA
>MU251581.1:0-61540 GCA_019669835.1 Amylocarpus encephaloides
CGTATAGAACGATAGAGTAGACGTAGTCTTTTATAAGCTAAAGGATATATTTACTTTAGCTCTCGCGCTAGTCTAATTCGACTATAATAAGTCTACACGTATTAAAACCGACTCCTCTAGATAGTATATAGGAGGTACGCTATAGTAGCTAAGCGATAAAGGCTTATAAGTACCCTACGTCTTCTTTTTAAAGAAGAATAACCTAGTAGAATATAACTATAAGATTTACGATAAGAAGATACTAGCTATCGTACGCTACCTAGAAGAATAAGACGCCGAATTATGTGATATTAAGCGGTTTAATATATATATAGACTATAAGAATCTAGAGTACTTTATAACTGTTTAAAAGCTTACGAAGTACTAGATACGCTAGTCCTTAATTCTCTCTAGGTATAACTTTTATATTATACACGTCCCTAGTAAGGAAAATAAACGCGCGAACGCCCTATTAAGGCGGGACTAGGATATACCTTAGAACGGGTCTAATAAGCGACTAGTAGACTATAATATATAGCTACTAAAGCCTAAAATACTAGTAGTAAGCCCTATAGTTCGCGTTTCGCCTATTAGGGCTAGCCCTACTAGCCTACGAGACTATATAATAGAAGAACTACTAGACGAGCTTATAGACTAGGATTAGGCTATAGTAAACGACCCTAAGTATAATAAGGCCCTAAGCGCTACAAAGACTAGTACTAGGAGGTTTTCTATAGAGCTTAGCTTAAAAGTGTCTATATCTAAGTACGTAATATTAGAACAAGGTTACCTACTATTCTAGGGACGAAAATAGGTCTCTAATAGTCTTAATCTAAGAGCTCGCCTAATTTAAGTAACCTACGATATAGCGCTCTATAGGTACCTAGGTAGAGAGGTTATATATATACTAGTAGCTCGCTTATTCTTCTAGCTAGAAATAATAACTAATATTCGTACGTTTATATAGAATTATAATAGTTACGAGAGGAATAAGATATAGAGGTCTCGCTAATAGAGATTCTTAAAGCTACTACCTATACTAGATCGAATATAGTCTAAAATATCTATAGACTTTATTATAGATTTACTAGTCTCTAAAGGCTACTAAAATATAATTGTAGTCACGGATCGGTTAAGTAAAGAGGTAATAGTAGATGGCCTAGAAGATATTAAAGCTAAAATAGTAGCTAAATAGTTCCTACGACGATATCTACCCTACTACTTTCTGTCTTTAGTAATTGTCTCTAATAGAGGTATATAGTTTATAAGCGCTCTATAAAAGAGGGTATGTAAGCTACTACGAATTAAGCGTAGGTTGTCTACTACCTTCTCGCTAGAGACTAATAGTACTACTAAATAAATAAACGAAGTAGTTAAAATAGTCTTACGCTAGTTTATAGACTAGGCCTAAGAGGACTAGCTTAAATAGTTACTACTAGCTATATCTAGAATATATAAATAGAACTTAATATCTATAGGTATAAGCTTATTCTTCCTATCTTATAGATAATATTAGAGCCTACTTAAAGATATCGAATTATTAGAGGCAGATAATAGAGACTCTCTAATCGCTAAAGCTGACCGAATTATACGAAAACTAAAAGAGGTAAGAGAGTAGACGTAAGTGGTAATAGCGGCGGCCTAAGAAGCCTAGGAGTAGGCGACTAATCGGAAGCGCGATCAGACACCTAACTACTAGGTAGAGGATAAGATATAGCTTAGTCTAGAGAATATTAAAATAGACAGGCCCTATAAGAAGCTAGATACTAGGTATACGAAGTTTATAGTTATAGAGGTCGTTAGATCTTATAGCTACCGCCTAAATATACTACTAAGTATATATAATATATTTTATACTAGACCCCTATAACCTATATACGCGACGCTACTACTAGGATAGATTATCGAAGAAAGCTAGCCTCCCGTAATACTCGTCGATAATATAGAAGAGTACGAGGTAGAGCGTATACTTAAGTAGAAGAAAGCTCCTAGAAGAGGTAATTAATAGAAGTACCTAGTTAAGTAGGTAGGTTATAAACATTTAACTTAGGAGCTAGAATCGATAATAGAGGGTACTACTACTCTAGTTAAATGAAAGAAGTATACGACTAGGTAAAAGCGAAGGGAAGAAGGGGGGTAATATAAGGGTTAGGACCCTAGAGTGTACTTAGGCTAAAAGATCTCGCTAAGTATAGACTCTCGCTAAGTACTAGTCACGAGTAGAATTCGATTTAGTTCGACGCTACTCTATCCTATTACTTCTAGAAGGTTCTAGTTATCTCTTCTTATATATATAAGACCTCGTAGAAGCTATACTTTTACGAGCTCTCTACGTACTTCTTAATTAAATTTCAGAAACTATTTCTTTTAAGTTATTTAAGGTCTAGCCTCTTATAGCGGCCTCTTATATAACTAGGCTATTAAGCCGATAGAGAATAGATAAATAAATAATAAGATAGGTCTAGACTAGATAAAATACTTCGATAAGTATACTACTACTTAAGTAAAGAGTCTCTATCGAATACTAGTCCTTAATAGATATAAGAGTTATAAATCGGTTAAATTTTAAGAGTACTATAAGGTATATAATATTATAACTCTTAGATTACCTTCTTACTCTTCCTATCTTACTTAGCCTCTTAACGTCAGGTATTTTAGTGTCTTAAAGCGGGCGTATAGCTAGTAGATCGAGATTTTTATTAAGACTTATATTAACTATATTATAAAGATTAAGTTCTTTCTAGTCTTTATAGTAGTATATAAGAAGTTAATAATAACTTAGAACTATTAGACTAAGTTTCGTAGAGCTAGTCTTATACCTTTTAACCTATAAGTAGTACTTTTAAAGCTTAACGTAAAGTTAAGGACTTTAACTTCTCTATAGACCCCTTCTACTAATATTAACTCTTAGGTCTCTTAGACTTCTTTAAACCCTACTAAAGCTCTTTCACAAATAGCTCTTATTCGAAACTAGATTACCTATTACTAAGAGAGCTCGCTAACCTCTCTTTTTAAGATAATTAAAGCTTTAGTAAAGGGTATAGAGCGAATAATATATAAAATAACTCTTCTATCTACTAAAGTACGCGTTCTTCGAGCAGCTAATAAAGTACTTAGTAAACGCTATAGAACGAAAAAGACTTATATTCGTTAAGAAGACGTACTTATAGTAGAAGATACGTAGAATATAATAGTCTATAAGAAAGTAGATGTAAGGGTTAGGACCCTAGGGTGTACTCGGGCTAAAAGCTCTCGCTAAGCACAGACTCTCGCTAAGTACTAGCCACGAGTAGAATTCGATTCAGTTCGACGCCACTCTATCCTATTACTTCTAGAAGGTTCTAGTTGCCTCTTCTTATGTATATAAGACCCTGTAGGAGCTGCGCTTTTACGAGCTCTCTACGTACTTCTTAATTAAATTTCAGAAACTATTCCTTTTAAGTTATTCGAGGTCTAGCCTCTCATAGTAGAAGTACGTCACTCTCATCTATTACTTATAGACTAGAGTTATATACACACGATATACGTATAAGTAGATATACGTATACGTACACGTACACGTACACGTACATATATACGTACACGTATACGTACACGTATACGTACACGTATAAGTAAGTACTATAAGTAATAACGAGTAAGCCTACGACTCCTAGTAGCTAGGTAGTATAGTAAATAAAGCACAACCCTCTACTATACCGGATTAGCTAATAGCCTTTATACGGAGTTAATAAGAAACGAATACGCGGTTAGAATAAGAGATCACTTAATTATAGGTAGTACTTAATAGTACGCGAACCTCGGAACACTAGGAGTTATATACACCTAAAACAGGCCCTACTATAGACCTAGAAGACCTAATCCGGAAGCTAAAACACTTACTCCCTTACCCTAATTAGTTTACGGGCGAAAATGAGTCGCTATACCCTTAATTTAAAGGTATCCTAGAAGCTAAGCTTAAAATTAACGCTAGAGCTATCGGGACTGAAAAGGAGCGTATTTAGTACGCTTTCGGACGACTTACAGGGAAAGCGGCAGGGCGTATATACCCTTAGATTAGCGCCGTTAAAATAACCTAGGCTTTTACACTTAAAGAGTTCCTAAAGTAGCTGGACCTTGTCTTTACCGACCTACAGAAGAAGAATAAGACGCTCTCAAAAGTTAATATAATACGCTAGGGTAATAGAGACTTCCGGGACTTCTTATAAGAGTTTAAACAGACTCTCCTAGAAGCCTAGGGTTAGAAATGAGACGATCAGGTACGTAAAGGCCACCTAAGAGCCGCTATTAATCGCGAGCTTCGAGGGCACCTAATCACCTAGGAGGAGCCTACCTTATATTTAGACTATGTGGCTCTATTACGTCGTATTTCCGACAACCTACAAGAAGTGAAGGTATAGGACTCCCGGCGAAAGTAAGCACGCCTAGGCGGCTATTCGAAGCTGTATAACCCACAAACCTCTACTAATATAATAGAATGAGAGCCTACGCTAGTCACAGTAGTAGTCGCTAAAAGAGGCCCTCCTAGCTAGTCACAAGAGTAGCGCGCTACTAGCGCTACCCTAGTCGAAAGGTAGAAGAGACGTAAGAAAGGCGCTTACGTACGCTACGGGAGTATGTACTACTAAGTGTTAGACTACTATTTTAAACCAGCTGGCCTACCTAGACGCTAAGGCTTTTAGGACGCTAAGCTAGAGAGTCGTTCACGCAAGCCGTAAGTCTCTGCTTCTTCAAAGAATAAAGCCTCTACTACTAGCGCTAAGGCTATAGAGTCACAAGTAGAAGAAGTAGAAGAATGGGAAACGGACTCCGATTCGGGAAAAGAGTAACCCCTAGCTAAAGTCGCGCTCAGGGGTTGTACAGGGAGTTATACAGGGCATGAAGTCGTTTTGAAAGCTCTATAGATGGCGAGCCATTTGTTATATCGGTATTAGTAAATGATATTTCATTTATAAATATACTAATTAACACTAGCTACCTTTCTTATAGACTATACGACTCCCGCTTCGCCCGGAATAACAACCTAATACGCCTACCTATTACGTCACAGGAGGTTATAGGGTTTGACAGAAAAGTCTCTTCGACCGTAAATGAGGTTACGGTTATTATACTTAACCTAGATAGATATAGAGAGTCTAGGGTTTTCCTATATATCCTACCTATAGGGTACTACGATATAATCCTAGGAATACTATAGATTACGGCTTAAGACGCTAGGATTAATAGATCACGTTTAGAAATGAAAATCGGAATTATAGGTACTACTATACGTAGTAAAGAGGCATTTTTCAGGCTGTAAGCGAATGTAGCTATATAGGTGTCAGCTACGGCACTCTATTACTAGTAGAAGAGCTAGTAGAAGCGAAAGGGCATACAAGTGTTTTCGGCTAGTATAGCTGATATTACGAAGGCGCTAGCTGTAAAGTAGCGTACGGATCTAGCGACTAAGCTACTAAGTCACTACCACGAGTTCCTAAGCATCTTCGACTACTAGGCAGTAGAACGACTACTACTACTACGCGGGCCAGGTACCGACCATACTATTGAACTTAAAACCATAAATAGTTAGTAGCCTAAGGTCTTATAGGGGCTATTATATAGTATGTCGCGGGACGAGCTCCTAGTACTTCGGAAGACCCTAACGGACCTACTTAACAAAGGGTTTATACGCGTTAGTAATTCGCTAGTAGTAGCCCTAGTACTATTTGTTAAAAAGCTAGGGGGAGGCTTACGCTTCTGTGTCGATTACCGCGGCTTAAATCGTATTACAAAGAAGGACCGCTACCCCTTACCGCTCATTTATAAGACCCTACGAAATATTAGTAAAGTACGGTAGTTTACTAAACTCGATATAATCGCCGCTTTTTATAAGATACGGATCGCGGAAGACGATAAATGAAAGACTACTTTCCGGACGCGCTATGGCTTATACGAATGGATGGTCACCTCATTTAGCTTAGCGAATGTACCTAGTACTTTTCAGAAGTATATTAACTGAACCCTACGCGACTACCTAGACGAATTCTACTCTACTTACATAGACGACATTTTAATATATTCGTCTAAGAGTAGGAACTAGTACCGTAAGCACGTATATTAAGTACTATAGCGACTCTAGGACGCTAGCTTATAAATCGACATCGACAAATACGAATTTGAAGTATAAGAGACTAAGTACTTAGGGTTTATTATCGAAGCTGGAAAAGAACTTAAAATGGACCTAGAAAAGGTCAAGGCTATTACTAGCTGGGAGGCACCCACTTTAGTCAAAGGCGTACGTGACTTCCTAGGGTTCGCCAACTTTTATAGGCGCTTTATTAAAGGGTTTTTAGATCTAGTAAGGCCACTTACAGAGCTTACGCATAAAGACCGGAAATTCGTATAGAACGATAGAGTAGACGTAGCCTTTTATAAGCTAAAGGATATATTTACTTTAGCCCTCGCGCTAGCCTAATTCGACTATAATAAGCCTACACGTATTAAAACCGACTCCTCTAGGTGGTGTATAGGGGGTACGCTATAGTAGTTAAGCGATAAAGGCTTATAAGTGCCCTACGCCTTCTTTTTAAAGAAGAATAACCTAGCGGAATATAACTATGAGATTTACGATAAGGAGATACTAGCTATCGTACGCTACCTAGAAGAATAAGACGCCGAATTACGTGGTGTTAAGTAGTTTAATATATATATAGACTATAAGAATCTAAAGTACTTTATAACCGTCTAAAAGCTTACGGAGCGCTAGATACGCTAGTCCTTAATTCTCTTTAGGTATAACTTTTATATTATACACGTCCCTAGTAAGGAAAATGAACGCGCGGACGCCCTGTTAAGGCGGGACCAGGATATGCCTTAGAACGGGTCTAATAAGCGACTAGCGGACCGTAATATACAGCTACTAAAGCCTGAAATGCTAGTAGTAAGGCCTATAGTTCGCGTTTCGCCTATTAGGGCTAGCCCCACTAGCCTACGAGACCATATAATAGGAGAACTACTAGACGAGCTTACAGACTAGGATTAGGCTGTAGTAAACGACCCTGAGTATAATAAGGCCCTGAGCGCTACAAAGGCTAGCGCCAGGAGGTTTCCTACAGAGCTTAGCTTGAAAGTGTCTATATCTAAGTACGTAATATTAGAACAAGGTTACCTACTATTCCGGGGACGAAAATGGGTCCCTAATAGCCTTAACCTAAGGGCTCGCCTAATTTAAGTAACCTACGATATAGCGCTCCACAGGCACCTAGGTAGGGAGGTTACATATACACTAGTGGCTCGCTTATTCTTCTAGCCAGGAATAACAACTGATATCCGTACGTTTATATAGAATTACGACAGTTACGGGAGGAATAAGGTATAAAGGTCTCGCTGATAGGAATTCTTAAAGCTACTACCTATACTAGATCGAATATAGTCCGAAATATCTATAGACTTTATTACGGATTTACTAGTCTCTAAAGGCTACTAAAATATAATTATAGTCACGGATCGGTTAAGTAAAGGGGTAATAGTAGATGGCCTAGAAGATATTAAAGCTAAAATAGTAGTAAAATAGTTCCTACGACGATATCTACCCTACTACTTCCTACCTTTAGTAATTGTCTCCGACAGAGGTATATAGTTTACAAGCGCCCTATGAAAGAGGGTATATAAGCTACTACGAATCAAGCGTAGGTTGTCTACTACCTTCTCGCCAGAGACTAATAGTACTACCGAACGAATAAACAAAGTAGTTAAAATAGTCTTACGCTAGTTTATAGACTAGGCCTAAGAGGACTAGCTTAAATAGTTACCGCTAGCTATATCTAAAATATGTGAACGGGACTTAACATCTATAGGCACAAGCCTATTCTTCCTATCCCACGGATAGTATCAGAGCCTACTTAAAGATATCAAATTATTAGAGGTAGATAATAGAGACTCCCTAATCGCTAAAGCTGACCGAATTATACGGAAACTAAAAGAGGTAAGAGAGTGGGCGTAAGCGGTAATAGCGGCGGCCTAAGAAGCCTAGGAGTAGGCGACTAATCGGAAGCGCGACCAGGTACCTAACTACTAGGTAGGGGATAAGGTATAGCTTAGTCTAGAGAATATTAAAACAGACAGGCCCTATAAGAAGCTAGATGCCAGGTATACGAAGTTTATAGTTATAGAGGTCGTTAGATCTTATAGCTACCGCCTAAATACACCGCTAGGTATATATAATATATTTTATACTAGACTCCTACGACCTGTATACGCGACGCCGCTACTAGGACAGGTTATCGAAGAAAGCCAGCCTCCCGTAATACTCGTCGATAACATAGAAGAGTACGAGGTAGAGCGTATACTTAAGTAGAAGAAAGCTCCTAGAAGAGGTAATCGACAGAAGTACCTAGTTAAGTAGGTCGGTTATAGACATTCAACTTAGGAGCTAGAATCGGTAATAGAGGGTACTACCGCTCTAGTTAAATGGAAGGAGTATACGACTAGGCAAAAGCGAAGGGAAGAAGGGGGGTAATGTAAGGGTTAGGACCCTAGGGTGTACTCGGGCTAAAAGCTCTCGCTAAGTATAGACTCTCGCTAAGTACTAGCCACGAGTGGAATTCGATTCAGTTCGACGCCACTCTATCCTATTACTTCTAGAAGGTTCTAGTTGCCTCTTCTTATGTATATAAGACCCTGTAGGAGCTACGCTTTTACAAGCTCTCTACGTACTTCTTAATTAAATTTCAGAAACTATTCCTTTTAAGTTATTCGAGGTCTGGCCTCTCACAGTAGAGAAGGAGGTACGACGTAATATATATATAGTAGAAGGTAGTTATAGAGAGAGTTAGCCGTCTATAAAATACTATAGGGCCTATAGAGAGACTAGCTATAATATATAAACTTATTAAGATACTATAGAAGTAGTTACTTTAATAGATTTAGAGTAGTTTTAGTTAATTTAATTTATTATAGTTAGTTTATTAGTATTTAAAGTCCTATACTAAGGAAAAGTATACCGCTTAGTAATATATACCGCTTAGTAATAAACTACGTTAAGCTTAAAACTTATATACTACTTTATTTAAAGTATAGAAAGTCTAAATTTAAATTTATAGCTTTTTATATAAAGAACTAAGTAAAAAGTATAGTTATATATAGACGTTTTTTATATATACTTTTTTTGTCTAAGATACTAATATATTCGACGTTCTAATAAATTATATTACTAGATATATATAATATATTTTATACTAGACTTCTATAACTTATATATATAATACTACTACTAGAATAGATTATTAAATAAATCTAGTCTTCTATAATACTAGTTAATAATATAGAAGAGTATAAGATAAAGCGTATACTTAACTAGAAGAAAGCTTCTAGAAGAGGTAATCGATAGAAGTATCTAGTTAAGTAGGTTAGTTATAGATATCTAACTTAGAAGCTAGAATTAATAATAGAGGGTACTATCGCTCTAGTTAAATAGAAGGAGTATACGACTAGACGAAAGAGAAGGAAAGAAGAGAGGTAATATAAGAGTTAGAACCCTAGAGTATACTTAGACTAAAAGCTCTTACTAAGTACTAACTCTTACTAAGTACTAGTTACTAGTAAAATTTAATTTAGTTTAATACTACTCTATTCTATTACTTCTAGAAGGTTCTAGTTATCTCTTCTTATATATATAAGACTCTATAGAAGCTACGCTTTTATAAGCTCTCTATATACTTCTTAATTAAATTTTAGAAACTATTTCTTTTAAGTTATTTAAGGTCTAGTCTCTTATACCTAGTACCTCTAAAACCTCCCTAAATGTTTTTCTTAGTTATAGTAGCTTTAAATACTTTTATAAATATAGGTATAAAGGCTTTCTTACTAATATAGATAATTTAAGTCTAGATAAGATTCTTAATTTATTAACTATATACTTTCTTTAAAGGCCTAAAAGATCTAATATCTAAAGACTAGAGTAGGTGAGATAAATAAGCTAGTATATAAAGTATAAGAATATTATTTATACGATAGTATTTCTTAACGTTAACTAAGTAGTAACTTTTATAGTTATCTAGAACTAGAAGATAGTAAGTACCTACTATCTTTATACGAGTAAACTTCTTAAAGTACTTAAGTTATTCTAGAGTGACTTTATTTATTATCTAGTTATTTTCAGAGATAGTAATCCTCTAACTAGCTAGAAAATTCTATTTTTCGTACTAGGAAGCGAGATACTATTTACCCTTAAAAATAATAAATAATAGAATAGCCTAGCCCTATAAATTATTACTCTAAATTACTATTACCTACTCTCGATTACTAGACTAAACTAGTTTAGGCTTAGTCGTACAATCTAAGCTAGTTATTATAGTAGTTATACTAAGAATACCTATTAAAAACCTAGTCTTATTAAAGTTATATATATCCTCGACACGTATTCTAAATTTAGCTATAAAATTAGCTATAAGCTAAAACTAAGCCTAAATCTTCTCTAGATCCTCACATAATACCCTCTAGTTATTATACGAACGTGGTTTTTATATCTAGAGCTCTAGTTATCGACGAATAAAGTTTTCGGCCTAGTTCTTTTCAACTAGTAACACGTCGCGTTCGCGACGAAGTAAATTTATTATATCTTTAACACTACTAATTCGTATAGGAAATCCTTAGGATTCTAGCTTAAGAACCCTTTAAATAATAGTCCTTTCTTCTAGATTTAAAAGCTTTCGTAATTTGACTATTATTTCCGCTCGAGAGTGTTTTCCGTTCTAACGACGCGTTAGGGTCGTCCGAGAGACATTATATAGCTTAGCTACCTTCCGTACGCTAAGTCAAGGGTTGTTTTCAAGAGCCTGAAGAGTAAGGATAATATGACTTTTATTTGAAGGGGTTCCCATGGCTAGTTGTTAAGAAAATCGAGGTAAAGGGCAAAGAGTGTGAATTTGATGTAGGTGTGGCCCACTCGCTTGGGTGGCCCACTCGCTTATGCCGCACGTTAATTTGTATGCCTGCCACATAGTAATGAGCTACGCGCATTTAGCTTATTTGTATTTATAGGAATAAATCTATAAATATTTAACTCACTAATACTAATTAGTTCCGATTCCCTGTGGTGTTATAGGTCTGTAAATAGCGATGAGAGTTACCGCTATTCTCGATTCTTAAGAGTATCAAAAGGTATTCCAAAGCCACTTTGTACTGAACTGTGGCTGCATGATGCACCTAGATAACCCTCGCTTATTTGCATGGCAATTGCCGATTAGATAAGCACTAATACAGATAAGGTTATAGAACGTCTTGTGGACAAATTCTGCAAACGAGGCTCCAACATCCTGTTCCATCGAGACACAGTTGGGCGCCATATTTCAGAAGCCTCGGATGACAGTCCTAGGATACTGGAGTTCCTCAGCAGCTTATTTGATGGTACTTACAATTCGAAGTAACCTTAACCTTATTCATCCCAAAAAGCACTATCTAGAATGTCACCATCGCGATCGATACGAGGCTGGATTGAAGGGCGGGTGATATCAGCTGATTCCCACATTGATAGCGAAGAAACTCTGACACGATCCAATGAACCTCATTTGGGCTTGTTTCTGCAACCACTGAGCGAGATCGTTGTATATATTTATGTGTTCCATTGAATCGGCAAGTTACAGCTGCAGACGCCTCATCCAGGAAGGTGACCATTTGTGTTACACTCCGGTCACATAGTTGATCGTGGCACTATGATTGGATCCAGTTGCAAGCCTCCACAACTTGATCAAGGAAATTGAAGCGAATCCTGCAAAAAGCAAATGGTTTCTCAATATTGCGGCTCAAGCACACGTTGGGGGTAAAAACATGACTTATAAGGCTGTCAGCCTGCTATGCGATTTACGCAATCTGTTCACAATGTCCCAACCCAATCATATCTGAAGTCAATTACATATGGCGACACCAGTAGTCAACGGAGTAAACACTCCTAATTCTCGCGAGCATGTTTCCAATGGTCACCGCGCTCGCGAAGTACCCGATATCGCAAGACTCTATGACTTCGAGACCGAGGCCCCAAAGACAGATGCGCGAGCGACAGAGCACATCAAATACTATATGCGCTTAAGGAAAGAGGACAGAGCAATGTATTTGGCGGAACTCGAATCTTCTGACAACCCAAGGCTCAAAACTCAAATTCTGGATGATATTCAACGTATTACCGAGCTGCGCTCTAGATTCTTCGCAGAGGATACAAAGGAGATAGTTCGCAAGCACCAAGAGGCCCGACAACTCTGGAGAAAAGAAGCAGCCGAGAGGAGACATAGTAATATGAAACATTTGCAGGACAGGAGGTCAAAAATAGATGTGTTCAACTCTGAAAGACCAAACAGATGTTCGGAGGATCCCAAGAAATCCCGGTATTGTGAGTTATTCAGAAATCCAGCGAAAGTTTCAAAACCTACGACGCAGGGCGAAAGCGAGAGAGTAGTCAGGGAAGCTGCACGCAAGCGAAGGAAAATGTTCGATAATGAGGAGCGTGTGTTGCGTGCAATTCCCAAGTGGGATATGCACAACGAGCAGCAGTCGAATTGCCGTCCCCCGAGTACGGATAGCTTCAATGTCAATGCATCCATCATGGAATTTCCTGTCAATAATGAAGGGCGGGGGGTGAACGATGGCAGATTCACCATCAGAAGTGAACCTATGGTGAATATCCTTGATGATAAGCCCAAGGATACTTCCATTTTTGCCGAACGTCGACATGAAAGAAAGGTGCGAGACGGAAACGAACCCGAACAACCAATTCGCTATATTCATCTCCCAACGAACAACATGCTATGGGTAGAGGTACATACAAAATCTCGTTCGAGTCACCCAGTGTTTTGAACTAACCATGTGCATCAGAAAGTTATCACTGAGTATTACTCGGATGTGGAGGAAGAAGGCGTGAAGTGTGGACCAGCCAAACGACTACTAGCGTACCATAATTGGAAAGGCCAAATCCATGGTGGTACTGAGCATCCTGTCCATGCTCGTCACATGAGAAGTCGTTGCTCAAGCGTTCAGGGCATCGTCAAAACACCTTCCAATAGACCTCCGTCGCCTAAATTGCTAGGAAGCCCAACCTCTCGACGATCTCAATTTATTCTTAGTGACAATGACTCTGAAACCTCCAAGCTGAGTTCAACGACCGAGAATCGGAACTTCTCGATTTTTGTAAAAGTTTCTCCTCGGACTAGTCTGATGACGGCTGATCAAGTTTTAGATGCCATACCTTCACTGGGAGATCAACACAAGACAAAGGAGAATGTCAGAGGTCATTGCGGACGTCCACATTAATTGCAGGAGCTCTGTCTTCAGTAATATGGGTCTTCAGAAGAAAGAAGATCCCAAAGAAGAAGCAAAAGCCAATGCCGAGAGAAGGAAGCGATACGAAAAAGATTGGCCTCACCTTCAATACTTGACACGATTCGAAAAGAAGTATGGATTTCTCCCAAACAAGTGTAGTAGGCAGCTAGGCAAGTATCTCCTCAGCATAGCTAAAATCGCGGAAGCCATGGAATATGAAGCCGATGAGAGACTTCTGAGACAATATCTGCCTCCTCTGGAAGATTCGCCGCTACATGTCCGCAGGACCCTTGATCAAAGCTATTTCTGGACTTTGCCAGATACCTCGTCCAGAGATCGTGACCAGGTGGTATATAGAGGTACCTGTTCACGAAAAAGCAAACAAGCTAGAATAGTGATGGTCGACCAGTATGTAAATCTTTCTCTTTCGATTTCCACATCTTACCATATACTGTTGCGCCTCAGGGATGGGTAACCGCTGTGCGCAAGGGCATGCGTTAAAGCTCTAGGTCAACACTACTTTAAAGTCTGTTATGGTCACGTTAAAGAGTAAAGAATACAAGCCATTCTCCTACCCTTTAGCGCAATCAAGCTCATTCTCCTAGAATTACAAGGTCGATTGATTAGATTGTTTATAGAATCCGGGAGATTTTAGTAGTGGTGGATGCAAAAGTTTAAGCTAATGTCTTAAATGATCCTTATTTTACTGACATCTGAGAGACTATGGATGTGGATACTTGATGAAAGAACCATCCTCACTAGCTTCCCTCGAAGAGTAGGAAGAAACAAGCCAGATTCATCCGGCGTTCATAAGTCACTCAGAGAAAGGCTTTCTACTGGCGAAGAAAGGATCTTCTCTGTCTTTGACTTGGCTCTGATTATCATCGACCAGTGCTCCCGAGTTTTCTTTGATCGGACAAAACCGAGGGACGATAGGCCCGAGGTCATGGATATCTTCGGGAACGCAGTCGCTAATCTGGTAACGAGGTCTATGAGATCGGAATTACTGCCCTAAGACTAACAAAATGTAGACTCACAAGAAGACATTGTCGTATGAAATTTTCTGGGGCCAAGCAGAAATCTACTTGTCAACAAGCAGCACACAGCATTCCAAAGAAACCGCGCATACTTACCTCAATATCAACCCTGAAGGCGCCCTTCTCAAGGAAGGCGAAGACATCATTGAGGAGCTTCATATGATGGGGCGCATCTTTACTCAACAAATTCAAGTCGTTAAAGATTTCAAGAAGGCCTTGGACAACCTAAACGGCAATTTTGAAGTTGATAGACTACCTGGCCACCTTCAAGACAAGCTGCCACATCCTCGGGTGGCCAAACAAACCATCATTAATGCAGAAGAACTCCTTGAACATATCGAGGAGCGCAAGAATGAGATTACAGATCTTGAGAACGAAGCTAGGCGTACTGTAACCCAGGTGGGTCATTTCGACTCCGTAGTCCCACTACTTCAATGCTCGCTCTTAGAATCTGACAAATTTACAGCTGCATAATCTTCTGACTCTGAAGCAACAACAAGCGAGTATTATCGAGGCTAGACTCGCACTAGATCGCGCGGACCAGGGTAATTCTCAAGGGCGAACCATTCTCCTCTTTACCCTCGTCACAATCATCTTCCTGCCAATGAGCTTCCTGACGAGTTTCTTCGGGATGGAGAACTCCACATGGACAGCCGCGCCGTTGGACATACATACACAGGTCACCTACACTTGTCAGTAACCCATAATTTCCGTCATGCTTGAGATTTTGTTGAAACTAACATAATCCAGTTGCGATTTCCGCCTCCATTGTTGTCCCCGTTCTGATTCTCGCTTTCAACAAACGGTCTCGTTACCCATTCCGTTGGCTATACAACCGCATCTTGAAATTACCATTTGCAAGCTGGTTCTTCGAGGCAAGTTCGATGCCTCGAAAAACAATAGACAACGACTACACGTCTTTTAGAGCGGGACTTAATCGTGCGAGGCTACAGCTGCATCAGCTTAATTCGAACTCGAAACCAGAAAGTGTCAACTCGAATAATGGGAATGTCACAAGTAGCTGGTCGCTGGGTAGAGGGAATTCAAATGGACATCGCCGGAGCACGCCTGAGAAGAGGATTGAAGAGTCTAGTAATTATGTCTAATCTCTGCATTGACAGTGAATTGCTGTCGAATGGAGGTCGGCGTCAGTTTCAAGGTAAGCGGGAGGAGAATGGAATTCTTATGTGAGTAGATGGCCCTGTCCTGTGAATCATTTATTGCGTTGTTGGCGTAATGTCCCAAAATATCAAGGGTGAACCGCGAAACATCCAATGTGGAATGATGAGTGCAAGTCTTATGCGACTAAAGTGAGGTCCCCTCACCGCCGTACCGCAAAAACCAGAATGGGAAGCTCGACAAATTCCTTTTAAGACCCCCTCTGAGACCTATGACCTCGCTTCCCATCATTAGCCTCAGGGGCGTCCGTCAGGTGATGGGCGGCTAATTAAAACATGAAACGAACAATCAAAGATCGATAGGCGATCCAACACATACATCTATTTTACCTTCCCTCTGTAGTTAAATTTCTCAAGATTCTCAATCGCGGAATGTTTTTCTCTAATTTTCCCAGCCCCTATCGCCATCCATACAACCAACCCCAACACACAAACTACTAACATGGTCGCGATCGATGAGGTTCCGACCACCAAAGAACTATGGATTTTATTGCACGGGGACCAGCTCGAAAATTCAAATTACACATAGGAACACGAGTTCACTCCGATTCCAATTCTGAAAGGGTGACTACTCTCCGGTGGTCCCGCCCCGGCTGAGGCAGCAAGTCGCCTGGATGTACTCTTCTGGGAAACAAGTCTGCCTAGCCTCGAATATCCCGGATGGAAAGTGTCCGGTGCATTCGCGGGGGAGATATTAACGTATCTTGAGCCAATCTGTTGCTTGGTAGTTGAACTAGGAACGGCAATTCCCCACGATGGTCCCAGGCAAGATACCCTAGTGAAACTCATTCTCGAGATACGTACGATCCCGCCAAAACCAGTTTAGATTCTAGAGGTAAGTGCCAGAAGACTACAGCATTCGGTGGGGGGAAAGAAAGTTTTCTCACACAAAACGCAGGGTGGAGCAAGAGGTGGCCAACTCCACGCTACTAATAATTCTATATTCGGCGATGTTATCGATGAGGAGCACGGCGTAAGATATGGGTTTAGTGAATTCGTCTCCTCCAAAAAGTGCTATCTCCTCTGAAACTGATATAAAAACAAGAAGGTGGTGATGAGTACATGAGTTATACGTCGCTATGCGCTGTAACTAAAAGCTGGGCTGACATCCATACCGATCAGGATGAACGTGCAAGATGCCCAGCAAATGACAAACCCGGTGGTTTGGACCCAAACTCGAACCTAGAAAGAGGTGAGATGCTCGAGTCAAGGCGTCTACTCAGTATATCCTGTTCGCCGGCCGTGCTCTTTATCAAGCATTTGTGATACGTCCCACTGAAGGGACCGACGAAGAGACGGCTGGGCCGGATAAATGGCCGATTTGGATCAGCATAATCAAGACTTTGTCCGGAAAGTACGAGGATGGGAGTAATACAGAGATGGCCTCGATGACCAAGAAAGCTTATGAGTGGATGGAAGAAATGCAGCTTAGCAAGGCAATGCAAGCACTGTATGAGAGCGAGCATGCCGCTACCCGTACTAGAACATAAACCAGCGGCTTTTTGTTTGTAGCGTGTTGTTGTGATTGCACAGGTTATACCCGTTTGGAAAGGTTATACAGGAGTTCGGGAAGGAACAGTGTAACTTAGAGGAGGCGTGCTCACGTGATGTACCACTGCTCTGGAAATTGCCAATCTGTAATTTTTAATATCGTGCATTGTAAACAAATGACTCCGGTAATACTAGTAAACTAGGCTCCTTATAAGACGACGCGATTCTGAGCCATCTTTCAAAATGACGGCAACGTTGACAACACGTGATGCCAATCTCAAAACTGCCGGCACATCGACTTTTTTCGACTTCAATAGCACACAACCTCATTCGACGAGGACCTCCTATCTTCCCTGCAACAACCTAGTCTTCGTATGCATAGATACTACTCTGCGCAGCTTTCACCAACTGCGGCTTACCTTCTGCATACAACGTGAACCTATCACAAAGTCATCCCATATCTCACCCGCTTGCAATCAAGACGATTTAGAAATGTTTGAAAGCTACCGAGGAAGTCTGAACCAGCTTAACCAGATCGGCTACAGACTAATTGTTTACTTATAATCAGCCAAGGTCAACAATGCTTCGCGTTGGTCCTCGACGTCGAGTGATCGTTTAACCATTCCGTCATGGGATGACCTGGTAGGCTGATCTAAGACTAAAGGAAGACTTGCATTCTTAGACCTGCAATAAGCCGCTCTAAAGTAGAACCCCGAGGCGCTCCATCTGCAATGTGCTACTTTGCGGACGCACGTTGTGCGTTGTGTCGCCATTTTCGGCATGATGTCTGCAGATCGGAAGTTGGAATCAAGCGGGTTAGTTATTAATGAACAGCATTCTCTCAACACTGGAAAGTCGCATCCAGCTGCTGTGTTTCCTTTCGCAGTCCTGCTTGTTCTGCGTTCATTGCAATTACTGTCCCGTAGAGCAGCCTCTTGAACCATGGCTACACATACAACTCATACCGTTGACGAGTCCAAACTTCGTGTCACTTCTGTCCTTCGAGCAAACGGCACCCATGCAGTAATTGACCATGTTGCGGACAGCGATGAGGAAATATTGGCCGCCCTCGGCTACAAGCAGGAGTTTAAGCGTGACTTCTCCATCTGGTCCTCATTCTCGGTATCATTTTCCATCTTAGGACTCTTACCATCAATTGCATCAACGTTAGGGTACAATCTTGGTTACAGCGGCATAGCTGGTGCTGTATGGGGCTGGGTCGTTGCGGCTCTTTTCATCCAATGCGTGGCATTCGCTATGGCAGAGCTCTGTTCCTCTATGCCTACGGCTGGGGGACTTTACTATGCTTCTGCCGTGCTTGCACCCTTAGGCTGGGGTCCGCTCTGCTCCTGGGTGAGTTCCAATCCGGCTAAACAGTTGATCTATCTCTGATATAGTCGTAGATCACGGGATGGTCTAATTTTCTCGGACTGGTCACCGGACCATGTTCTGTCAATTATGCTCTTGCTTCGATGTTAGTCACCGCGGCAAAAATAGCATATCCTGGATATGAGATTTTGACTTATCAAGTGTACTTGGTTCTACTTGGCTTGCTGTTCGTTCAAGGATGCCTAGTGATGAACTCAACAAAGTTTCTGGGACGTATGAACTCCATAGGCGCTGTAATCAACGTCATTGTGGTTTTCATTTTTATTGTGTGGGTGCTAGCGGGATCTGTCAATAAACTGAACTCGAATAGAGTGGTGTGGACATCAGAAGGTATCGTCAATGGCACAGAATGGCCAACAAGCTTCGCTTTTCTGATGGGATTTCTCTCTGTTATTGTACGTATCATCAGTCTCAAGTCCAGGTTCTCCACTATTCTAGATGCTAATAATATCGCAGTGGACGTTGGCTGGCTACGAGTACGTGTTGTCCCTTTCATTTGTTCATGATTGGGAAAGCTACTAGTTCTCAAGCATGGCTTCAACAGTGCCTCACTCAAATTCAGCTCTTGTTGATGAAGGATCATGCTAACCTGTCGAAGTGCGCCATTTCACTTATCCGAAGAATGCTCCAATGCAAACATTGCGAGCCCTCGTGCTATCGTAATGACAGCTCAGATTGGTCTGTACCTTGGATGGGCCGTCATTCTGGCTATTGCCTACACCGTGAAGGATGTTACGGACGTGGTTGCAGGACCTTATGGACAACCGATGGTTCAAATCACCTACAATTGCCATGACAGCTCGCTAACCACGAGACTTAGGGTAGCTTATGTCTACAGGTTCTCGGTCCAAATTCAGGGCTCGCATTGTTTTCGCTAAACATTGTCGCACAATTCTTCGTAGGAACAGGGTATGTGGAGCTCTCCTCCTTCGAGCTACTCCGCTAACAATTGCAATTTTGCAGAATATCTATCAGCGCCTCTCGCGTCACATTTGCATACTCCCGAGACAATGCACTCCCGTTCTCACGGTGGCTGAAGATAGTAAACAAGCACACTAAAACTCCGGTTAACGCTGTCTGGTTTTGCCAACTTATTGGAGCTTTACTTAGTCTTCTGATGTTTGCTAGTCCTGTGGCTATTGGGGCGGTCTTCAGCATCGGTGCTATTGCTCAGTACATTGCATTCATCGTTCCTATCGCGTTGAAACTCTTTGTCGTAGGGGATAAGTTCAAGCCTGGTGAGCTTTCTCCTCTTCACATCATGCAATGGCCAAATACTAATGGAATACAAGGTCCCTGGCATCTAGGGAAGTTGTCGAAGCCAATTGGTGCTGCTTCGTGCTCTTTTGTTGCCCTTATGATCCCCGTACTCTGTTTCCCGGCTACCAAAGGGTCCGACTTGAATGCGTTAAACATGAATTATGCATGCTTGATCTATGGTGGTTCCATGTTTCTGGCATTGCTGTGGTATGCAGTGGATGCACGGAGATGGTTCAAGGGACCGAGGATCAACGTCGAGCATATGCTACACTCACGAGACGTCAATGGGGAGAGCGACGAAGGAAACTTATCCACGAAGCTGGAATGATGGAAAGATCGGACTCCTCCAGCAAAACCCGGAAGAAGAGATTGATCACATGATTGTCATGTGATTTTGTCCCCTTACTCGTCACCTCCAACATATTCTCATCACCAATAGCGCTTCGTCTTTCGTACCACCGGTCTTTCTTTTCGTCAATTGGTTAATTCCTGGAGGCCGTGTGAGGTATTCGTGCCTCTCGCACATTCATAATCGTGACGTATACGGCGTGCTCTGCCCCCCTTACATAATTATCTTACTGACAGCTCATTGGCTCGCTCGCCTTGTGAGTTGTTTACGAAGTACAATCGCTTCCACATTTCAGGAACACCTTCTCGAAACCTTTTCGTAGCCTCAACCCCAAGTTTAGTCTAGCGAGATCAAGATACTGGATGTCGACCGGCGAATGGATACTGCAAGTGTATTAGTCAGTATGAAGCGACCAATCAATTTTGATACTTCGTTCCCTCTCAGTACAAAATTTCGTTTCATGTCGAAAGTCTCAAGTGAGCTGCAGGAAGGCTGTGATACCTCCGTACTCTTCCAGTATCTGGTTCGGATCACCCGCAAGGTGGGTTGGAGAATCATAGAAGTATATACCATGGTCCAAAGTTGGAATCTCTCATCTTTTGGTGCATTGGAGTTCCTCATCAACGCACCCTCTTCCAATTGGCATCGCGACTCATTAGCTCTTTGAATTGCCAGCTTGTTTTTCTACGTTCTTTAACAACACATTTTTCTGCCATCCGGCGCCATGCACTTCTTTCGACTTGCTCTCTTTGCTGCCGGGGCTTCTGCTTTCGCAATAGCACCTCTACCATCACAAACATCACCTCCGAATCTTGCAGTTCGGCAAGAAACCGCACCAACAGCAGCACCAACACCAAGCCCTATAATGTTCCTCACAACGAAACTAGAAACTATACATGGAAAGACCGAGGCTCACCTCACTATCCCTGATAAGACCATCTCCATCATATTTCCAACTTGCATACAAACCGAAATTCCAGACAAGAATGGATATGTACCTCCTGGAACCTGCAATTCTCTCTTCGCTTATTATCCGAGCTTCGCGGCTGCGTTTGTAACGACTGGAGTATTCGGGGTGTTGGTGGGTGTTCATGTGTTTCTGGCTTGGAAATGGAAAGCTGTAAGTTGCACAAGGTGTATGTTAGAGAGATAGGAGCTGACCACAAGAGATAGAATTACTCCTGGGTTGTTATCATGGGCGCCATCTGGGAAACCTTGGCATTTCTCTTCCGAGCCGTGTCCACAAAGAACCAGCAGAGTTCCGGCCTCCACCTTGTTGGCACTCTTTTCCTTCTTCTTTCGCCTCTCCGTAATTTTCCAGATACTAGCGGATGGGAAAACGTTACTAATCGCTTTCCCAGTAATCAATGCATTCTGTTACATAGCCCTCGCACGCCTCATCCAAACATTCCATCCCCAACATTCGGTCCTCCGTATCAAGGCTCATCATCTCTCGATCCTATTCGTCTGCCTCGATTTCATAGCCTTCGTCATTCAAATAGCAGGTGGATTATACGCCTCACCCACTGACACCCCAGAGAAGATTCTCAGGGGTGTCCATATTTACATGGGTGGTATTGGGATACAACAATTCTTCGTGGTTGTTTTTGTCGGCTTGGCGTTTAGATTCCAGATGGAGATGAATCAGATCGACAGGAATGTCGTTGTTGAGCAGAAGGGAAAGTGGAAGAGGTTGCTTTGGGCGATTTATGGGAGTCTTGCATTCATCACAGTATGTTGCCCTCTTAGATACTATTGACCTCTTCGCTCACATCTTGTCCAGATCCGTATCATTTTCCGTCTTGTTCAATTTACTGCAGGCACGAAAGGAGCTGGGAACGATCTTGTCGGCAAGGAGGCATACCTTTACGTCTTAGAAGCTGTTCCCATGATCTTTGCAATCGCTTGCTTTGTAGTCGTGCATCCTGGCCCAATTGTGGACAAGCAAATGCCTGGGATCTTTAGCAGCTTGAGGAGAAAGCTACCTTGGGGGAGAAAGACTGACAGAAGGCAATCAACAAGAGGGAAAGAGCCGGAAGGGACTTACGTGGAGCTTGAGAGCCACTCGATGAAGAATTCTATGGGTTTGAGAGGTTGAACACCAGGGTAGGAGTTGGGATAGACATAGTGTGAAGTTTGAGCGGGCATTTTAATACCGGGCATATTTCATGGGAGGAACAAAGTCAAGTCGGCACTGGGAGGTAAAACATTTTCAGATTTGTAATACTATCCGCGTCATAAATGGAAACAACATTCAGCTAATACTGCTGTTACTGCACATTTTCAAGCTCCAACAAGATCTCCTTCTGATCGAAAAGTCTGTCGCTGCTCTCCTCGTCTCTCCCGTTCAGCCTCCGAAAATTACAGTCCATCTTAGATCGATACGCGGCTGCGACACTCAAGCTCACCAACAATGCCCACGCCAATGCACACAGAAGTCCGAGCACAGTTCCCGCAATCTGTAGATTCTGCTGCGATTTCGTCGGGGAGTTCAGGTAGCTACAGTACCGCAGACCCGAATCCTCTTCGGAATCACATATCGTGCGAAAGGAAAAGTTGAGGAGCCAACCAACAAGGAAGGTTGATGAGAGAGCAAGTATGCGTGATGGTGAGGCTCTATTGCGTCTATGAAGATATATAGACAGAATACTGAAGAGGATGTTGAGGATGGGTGGCGCGATGGCACAGATGTAGATAGTGCTACAGGTCGAGTTAGAAAGACACGTATACTTCAAAGGTTAATCCACACATACAATTGCTCCCGTAGTGGGCGAGGAAGTGCTGAGGTCGTGAGGCAGGAAACCACCAGTAAAGTAAACGAATTTACGGCGATTGTGAGGAGTAAATAGGGTGCGACTCGCGCCAGACCAGGCCATCGATTATCGGCGCTCAAATACGTAAGTGACATTCTCAACGACGTATTTCTTTCTAGGCTTAATAATTTGTCGAAGCTTAACAGCAGTAACTTTAAATAGTCACAAACACCCCGAGAAACAAAAGCAAACGTCAGTCCTCGGGATCTCCATCTTTCTTATGTCTCCTCCCCCTCAATTTACCCATCCAAAGCCTCCCTCACACAACATTCATCCACGAAACCAACCTCCGGCTCCTCATACGCATTTGATACAATATGATATGCACGCGGCAGCTCCCGGGATCTCGATATTAAAAACGAGTCGTTACTCCCTCCCACGTGTCGCGCAATCGAGAAGGTGTGAACCGTGAACGTGGCTGCGCCGCTTCCTTTGCATGCCGGTAGAATTGAACCAGGGGGTGGATTGGCGATCGTGGTAGTCCTACCGGTGTTTGTGTTTGGGAGGATAATATGGGGGAGGATGACGATTGGTTTGGTAATTCAGAGGGGATTTGGAGGTTCGGGAATGAGCCGAGGGGGTTGACAGGAAAGGAAGGATGGAGAGGATTGTTTATGAATTTGTTGCACAGCATACAATGATAGATGCATTAGTCAGGGTAATATGTGAATGTTGGAGATCTTTGTTGATCGTAGCTGATATTTCATTTGTTCGGGTTTTGTTCTTTGGTTCGCTTTAGCCTAATGATGACAATGCCTTGATCGTACACTGAAAACTTTCTTCGTCGCAGAAGACTCAGCACTTCGCCTCTACCGTCTATGAATAAACGATCTTCTCATCCTCCCCACGGTAAGATCAGATTCTCAAAATTCAATTACAAGGATGGCAAACATCTTAATTCTGCAGATTAACCTTACAAAGTTGACAAACGGCACAAGAAAGCGACTTCAAAACTATCGAAGGGAGCTATGGAATTAAAGCAGAATATAAATACACCACAACATGGCAATTAACGAGGCTTATATACTGGTAGCCCATTATAGTAAAGGTCAATCGTCGTACGTAGAGACGTTCCGCAGGCCTCTCCCATAACCCAATCAACCTTCTCTTCGGCTTGTTCGACAAGGCCCCGACCCCCCTGTTTGTTTTTCAGCTTGGCTATTTCCCCTGCCTCATCCTCCGTGTCGATCACCACTCACAACTACTCGCTTGTCGATCAAGCACTTTTGATGGTCCCAAAGGAACACACCCGCGTGATTAATTCTTGTGTTACTCCCAGTGATCTTACGAAGTTAATATCCATAAGGCTTTCATCAATGGGGCGATTGAAACTTCAGTATATGGTTCTGGGCTGAGCTTCTTAGTCTCGGCCGCATAGGGATGAGATGTTTTAATTCCATTGGGATCTAGAGGCCCTTGGTTTGCTCTTTTTACAAAAAGATGATAGAGAGATCGACACGGTAAACATACTTAATAAACGTGTGAGAGGGCTGGGCTTTCGATCTTGATATGAGCTCCCGCCTACGATCTATGATTTTAGAGTAGAAGGTCTATTTCTTATTAGTATATTTCACTGGTAATTATTAGGAGGATCTGACTTCAAAACTAACGTGTTCTTAGATAAGCTCTATATAACGGCTTAGAGGATGAAGTATAGCGGTCATACCGATGAGAATACCTATCATAATTATTATACTCCTAATAACGCTAGAACTAACTGCTAAGGCAGCTACTTCGGCGATAAGCTACGTAGTATTGTTAACGACAGATTTCGGTCCATATCCTTGTGTCGTAACCTCAAACTTTAGTAGTCTCTCCCGGAAGAAAACAGTATAAGCTTAAAAGTAGCCTAGAGTTTACCGCAATCGAGTAGGAGCTGGAAACTCTGTCTTTAGACCCTAGGTACGACTTGGCTATCACAGATCGACAAAAGGAGTTACGTGCAGAGAAAAGAAAGCTTATTACCGAAGAGCTTCGTAAGTGTCGGAAACTCCAGCCGAGTAAAATCCGTCCATTGAAGGCGAAAACAACTTGATCGGGTATCACTAGACTATATTTTCCTGTGTCAGCGCCTTAATACTAGAATACGACCGTCTAGTATCTAGTTTGTTTACCGTCGCTCCTATTCGTAGTAAAGAAGCCCGAGCAGTCCTCCGTGATATGATCTCGCTTTATTAGCAAGAAAGTAAAGTAACGGTTCGTCCTGGCTTAGAACCAGAGAAGTGCCTTTGCTTGCGGACAGGGTCTAAGAGGAAGATAGATAGGTTCGTATACTCCTTAAACCCATTTTAGAGTTTGTATAACACAAAGTTCTAATGTTACATTTTTAAATAGTAAACCGGCTGCCCAGAGATAGAGCTACTTGTGGATTCGCAGAAATGTGCTTCTTCTGTAGCGAATGGGTTTTGAGAAAAGACCTGTGGGAGAACCATTGCCAAGTTCATTTGGACGGCCATAAACCCCTACTATCACGACGGGACCCTAGCTTCCCTTGGCATATGTCCCTTCTGTCTAGACGATGTAACGATTTCAGCTACTGAACGAATGTATCAATTCCATGACAAAGTTATATAGAGAGATCATATTTCTAACCACTTTGGAATCTTCGAAGAATATATTAGAAGTCTACATAAAGGCATATTACCCAAATGCCTAGTTTCAAGGTCACACTATCCCGATGTTTTCGTATTAGCGTAACAGGTGAAATTTTACTGTTAGAACAACCATGGCGCTGAATTCGTTAAGAGAGCGAAGAAATATCGACCCCTGTATAAAGTGGACTCTAGATACTGTAAAACTAAGAGGGTCAGAAGCGTTATTAAGCACGAATTAGACGGATGTTAGAGAATACTCCAAGCCATCATACGAATTTGTATACTAGACGGCGGAACAGTAGGGTCGAAAGGGCGCTAATGCCTCGAATCCAGCAGCTCTTCGTTCTCCTTCAAGTACGCCATCAACTACTCCTTCGACAGCTTCATTAACGCCGCCTTTACTCAATTCGAGGGCTTCAACTCCAATAACAGACGTATGCGGGAGCGCGAATCATAAGCCAGTACCACAAATTCCTAATAACGCCAATGGCAATATTAACCCACTCCTTTCTATGCCAGATACCGCCGCACCTGTCGGAGACAACACAATTCGCTCATCACCACCTCAAAGCTTTACTATTATCTCGAACTCCGTGACGGAGTCTTCTGAGGTGTGTAACGTAGCGTCGGAATATGATGTGATCGAAGTAGAGGACCTCATAGACCTCGACGAAGGGTCTCACGCCTTAGAGGCTAGTGAGTCTCTTAAAAATGTTACCACAGCTCCGAGTATGTGTTAATAACACAGATAGTTCGGAGGCTAGAGTCTAACTAAAATATAAGAGCTTTTATTACCCTAGTAGACGACAGTACTGGCTAAACCTTCGACTATCAGAGACACTCTACCCAAGGAGAAGCCATCAGTAGAGTCAACTAATGTTCTGGCCCATGAAGATATAGCCACTGAGAAAGGAGGGCGCAAATGCTTTATATTAAAGATTTCGTGTTTGTCGGCGGCTCGTTAGATTCAGGTAACTCGAGACTACTTATTAAATCTCTGTATCGCTTCCTCATTACAAACTAGATCTACGGAATATCCTTGATCGCGAAGAGCTACCCGACTCCCATATCAGTGGAGCCTATAGTTATCCTGGTAACGGTTCTACAGAATGCATGCCAACTTCTCATCAAGACCTAGAATATCAGCAGCCCGGTGAACAAGCTGTTCAGGAAACTAGTCCATCCGCTGTGGACCCCGAGGATAACTAGTTTGAAATTGAGCGAGTTATAGATGATTAAGTTGACCCAGTTAGTCGAGGGAGGCGTAAGAATATGATTGCCTAATACTAGGCTACGTGGAAAGGATATCCAGAAGATAATAATAGCTGGGTTAATAACTTAATGAGGCTGATATGTATGAGGATCTAATTAAGACCTATATGGCAGGAAAGAGCTCAGATTGAAGTTATATCACATGAATGATCACTTGAAGGCACTTTTCGGCCGTTCCAGTACTCTTTTGTCCAATTTTATACGTACATAGCCATGTTCTCCATCTTTCTTTGATAAATCAATCGATTCTTGACTAGTAAGCTACAACTGCTTGGGCTTTGAAGCCCTGGTTGGCAAGGTCCCATTCTTTTGATCGTTTCTTGCCTTAGCATGACCAGAGATCCCCTTCCTGCTCGTGTTCTGGCTTCTATCTACGCACACATATAGACAGATGATAGGTGGTGGCGGGCTTTAGTAGCACCGAACTAGCCTCATTCTATTCAGTGACTTTCCTATGAAACTGCAAAAGTTCGTAAACAAAGCCACGGATTAATGAGATAGAGTTTCAGCATTCGTTTAGACTATTATCACTGTTTCCTTCGCCCAGTTCCCCTCATTTACCTCCATAAATACAGCGTTAGAAGTCATTCGCGTCTTGTTTGTTTTCTCATGTAGACCGAGCAGCGCAGTACTTGAAGCTTCCATCTTCTCCAATTTGGCAATAACCTCAGGCGATGTGTAACTTGAAGGATCAACATACAAAAGTTTGAGTATCCCACCTCGACGATATTCATTGACGCCTTTTACAATACCACCCGTAGCTTCCAACACAAGCAGATGCAGCAAATGTATGTCTCCAACCATCACCAGAACACTAAAATGGCCTCCGGGAGGAGAAGAGTATTTGTGTGCAACACTTCCTTGGCTTTCCTTCTCGACGATTTCAGAAATATAGTGCTCAAGTTTTGACATCGATGCTTCTGCTGATGCCCATTTCTTGTTATAAAGCCTTGGTAGTCTCCTTAAAGGGCCAGTTATAGTGACACTGCCACTCCTCACAGCACCATAGGGATATCGTTGGTCATCAAGATCGATATGTGTGTTCTCGATTTCTGACAAAGCACGGAGACTATTACTAGTCTTCAAGTCATTTTTAACAACCTCATATCCAACACTGGCCCAGCTCCAGGACGGAAAATTGGGGAAAGTTGAAGTATTGCTTGCAGGATGCTTAGGAATTAGCGTTGTACCTTCAACATGCCATAAAAGCCCCCGAATGAGGTCCTCTTTCCACAGCCCAGCCGCGTATGTAGGGTTTCGAATCATGCCGCCATATACCTTAGCCAGGCCTGAGATGGCCGCGAGACGATCGCTGATATTTTCAAATCTTCTCGGAGTATAATCCTCGACTAGGTCGTACCACAAACGAAATGTGTCTGAGTGCGACATCAATGGATAATCCAAGCTGATGGGTAAATGGGATTTAAATGTTTTTAATCTCAGGAATGCCGGTAATTGCCAGAGAAACCTAGATCCAAATGCTATGTCGCTAACATCTGAGTAGGTCAAGGTTTCAGATACTATATCTGCGACACGTTCTGTTATCCCCCTTTCGAATCTCTGTTCCTCGCAGCATTTCCAAATAATTTGAGAATCCGTGTAGTGCAGTAAGCGATTGGGAAGTAGCCCTTCTTGCATCGTCCATCCCCGTTTGCTCCAGGCCCCGTTATATTCGCGTTCACTATCGTCCCATTCTGATGATAAGAATAATTTTGCTCTATGATCTTCCACTTTGTCGGTGGAATATGCAACAGGAATGTACTTGAGTTCGCGTTTCTTCAAGAATCCATTCTTTATAGAATCTGAACTGGCAATGACAAGAGTCACTGTTGATCCTCCATAGATTTCATTCATCTTGGAAGCCTCTTCGATCCACCGGTTATCACCCTGGGGGGTGCAAAGAGCATCAATCCAAATGTACGAGATTCCCAAACCTCGAGTGACAAATACGGCGTCTTTAATTGTTTTATCGAAACTTTCCAAAGGGATTCCATTTTTCAATGCATTCATGGTGCCATTGGTAAGTTTCATCGAAGGCTCTCCTCCCCAGCAGTAGCTTAACGAAAGCCATTCCACGTGTTGGAGATTAGGGAAGGTTTCTACTAGAAAGAGGTTCTGAGTTTTATTGCCGACGTGAATCAGCCGTCTGGGCGGTTTCTGGAACTCAGTAGGAGGCCTGCAAGAGGAATGGCTCTCTACACAGTTCTTTAACCAGCGGGAAGCAATATCAAGTGATCTGTCGGAGGCAGGGTCCTTCTCCATTATCTTTAAAATAGGCGGTGAATTGTCCTCTTTTATTTGACCAACTCGGAAAAGTTCTTCGACTGCAGAGAAAATGAGTTCCATTACACAATTATTAGGTGCAATACTCGCCATTTGCCTCATCCATATACACATCAAGGCCGCATAGTTTAATTAATCCTTCTTTGGCATCCGTATTATAACATACTTCAATCTTGCTGTAGGATGTACGAAACATCATCTGCAGCCCTCTTGCAACCTCTACATCTTGAACATTGGTTCTCTTGAAGGCTTGAAATATGATTTTGCAAAGATCGCAGACTTTGCTTGATTTCTCAATCTCGAAAATGTCGCCGTGGTGCTTAACTTCGGATCCCTCATAGTTTTTGAGTCTGTTATCATAGGTCTCGCCGTCGGATACTCGTAGAGCCTCTTGTTTGTCTCGACATTGCGAAAGGCAGATGAGAAGGAGGTTAAAAATGTCCACACTATCACATGTCGCGCAGAGGGGCATTTTCAGGTTCTATGAACAGCCATTAATGTTGAAGGCAATCGAATAAATACGTTCATTTTCATGAATCATTTTCATGAAGTATAAAAATTTCAAAGTAAGGCTAACTGCTGCCTAATTTAAGTTACTGTCAGCAAATAGCATCATGTGACAAACACATGATGCTATGTCACATGCTTCCTTCCTTGCTTCTTTAGCGTTACTTTAGCTTTACTTTTAGCTTTAGCTTACGTATCTCGATCAGAGTCCGAGAGAGAATCTTTATCCTTTTTACATCCACACAAGAACCCCCTATTGTACCAGTTACAAATGCAAACCAAGGCAGGCGTCATTGAAAACCGTCTATTCCGATTTGTGCATGTCTAGCGATTTTAGCAAAAAGGGGAGCCAATGATGACCGGCTATGTCCGAAGATAAAAGGGGAAGTTGGTCACGTGCCGTGGGGCATCTGATTATCATACGTTTTTCCGAGCCGAGAAGGAGAATCCGTATCTGCATCACGCCCTCCATATTCACTCCCCTGGTATTGACGGCAATTATCTTGTTTGTCTTTACTCGTACATACAGTTATTACCATGGCAATACACCATCTTCACTAAGCACTCGCCTTGCATATTGGCAGTCGTGAATCAAAAAGCCCCAGTGAACAGCTCATGCGCCGGCGCTTCCGAGCTCGTGTTCAATAGAGATAGTTAATAGAGACCATGGCCTACGGGCACAACGACTCGGGCAATAGCCGATATGGTCCTCTTCAACATTACGATCATCCCGACGACCCAATTGACGATTCTACGCAGACGCCGTTGTTGCCTATGGACGATTTGTCCGACGATAGCTCCCCTCCAACGCCACGATTTATGCAAGACCAAACCTCATATAAATACTGGAGATGGGTCCCAGTACCAATTCGAAGAGTTAGCAAGGCAACAGTGAAATGGGCAAAGGGACCGAATCCTCCGCAGATCCATACGATCACGCCATTGTTGGCATCGGTACAGGAACTGCCAATTCGCCTCCTCGATCGATATGTATCAAAGAGAAGGCATAGGATTGTCCTGTTAATAGCATACTACTTGGTGTGGGTCTCGACTTTTGCTCTGGTCAAGCGCGAGAGCACCTTTGCAACGGAAATAGAAGGCTGGGGGGCTCCAGGAAACATTGGATGTGGAAATACTTACTGGGTACCTGGGAATAGTTGCGGATTGAATGGGGATGACTGTCGGCCATTTAAGGGCAGTGGATTTGCATTCAGGTGCCCGGCGAATTGTGCTAGCGTGAAGGTTCTGAATAATCGTGCCGTGGGAGCACAGGAGATCATATACAAACCCTTGGTTATTGGAGGCCCTTCCAAGAGTATGGACAATGCCATTTATCGAAGTGATTCGTTCATATGCGGATCTGCTATCCATGCAGGAATAATCGACAATGCGAAGGGCGGTTGTGGTGTCGTTTCTCTCGTGGGAGAGCACAGCAATTACACCACCTCAAATCATCACGGGATCAAGAGCATTGGTTTCGATTCGACCTTTCCGTCCTCCTTCACATTCCATTCGGGGACCTCCTGCGAGGCAAAAGATGCGCGCTGGTCGCTCCTCTTTGTCTCCTTGACATTTACCATCATCTTGTCGCTATTTACCACATCCCCGGGTCTATTCTTCTTTAGCATTTTCACAGGTCTCTTTGCCCATGTTGGACTCGCTTCGGATCCTCCTATGAGTGGGTCTATTCCCAGCTTGATTTCAAATCTTTTGGGAAAGTTTCTACCTGCAGCATTTATCGCCTTTGTTATTTACAGATATATGGGGGTCCGCAGAGCCCTCGTTGGTCTTACAGCACAGATAGAAAAGACAATCTTGTGGCTTGGTGGCTGCTGGGTTGGATCTCTCTCGAATTACACGTTTGACTTCATCCCTATTCAACGCCTCAACACACATGACATCAATCAACAACCAGGTGCCAAGCTAGCTTTGGCTCTCATCATCGTCTTCATTGCCTCGGTGGTGATTAGCCAGGTCTTCTTCTTCCAACGTGAGGGACGCTTGATCAAGTACCTTGGGCTTTACGGCATATTCGTTGGATCGATCCTCGCCTCTCTTTTGCTGCCAGGCCTCAGTCTTCGGATACACCACTACATTCTCGCACTCCTCTTCCTCCCTGGCACAAGCATGCAAACACGTCCAGCTCTCCTTTATCAAGGCCTCCTCATTGGCCTCTTCATCAACGGCATAGCTCGATGGGGTTTCGATCCCGTTCTCCAAACCCCGGCCGCCCTCCAAGGCGACGCTCCTCATAACTCCAAGCTCCCTTTCATCTCACCACCATCCATGACACACTCCCCCAACGCCTCCACCATTTCCTTCTCCTGGATCGCGCCCCCCGACCCCTTCGACGGCATCTCCGTCCTCGTCAACGACGTCGAGCGTTTCAGGGGCTACACCGATGAAGGCTTCGCAAGCGATAAGCACTTTGTCTGGAGTAAAAATTCGACGAGGTATGAGCCGCTGTATTTCAGGTTTGCGTATATGCAAGGGAGTCGGAGTTGGGATTACACGAGGGCGGGGACTTGGGAGGTTGATGGGAGTTGGACGGAGATGGAGCCGGGGGCTAGCAAGGTCAAGAGTCGGGGCCTTGAGGATGGGACGGCGTTGGTGAGGAGGGAATTGCATGATTCGAGGGCGAGGGCGGAGATTAGGGAAAGGGATGATGATGATGGTTATGATAGAAAGTTATATGGTATCATTATGTGATGTAAGTTTATATTTAGAAATGACATTCTATGTTCTTTATGACACCTTCGAATATCGAAACAAGATCTTCCACCGATTCGACTTGCTCGAAAACCGCGACACCTTTTTCGCAAACATCGACTCTGTCTAGCAGAGATCCTCCTCGTCCTTATTATGCCTACCGCTATTGAACAGTACTGAAATTGCGTACAATATGCAATTAGATCCTCCGTTGGACGATAAATACCACACATTGCCGCAGGATTCAAATGGTCACGCTCGCGTTAATCGAGAATGGTACAGACAAATGATTAGCACACAACAATAATCATTCAAAGTAGGTTTGAGCAGCTCCGACAATTGCCATGATTGGACATCAGAATAAGCCGCTCGAAAATAGTAAATACTGCCAGGGACTTTATGCTCGTCGGTAATCCAAGTAGGGGCCACTATTTTCTGCTCTTTTCTTGATATTTAATGGTTGTAGTAGGTGCAGGAAGGCTTGGTTGGGCAAGAAGTCGAGAATCGCGAAATGGGTGTCGTTACCGTCAACGACCTCTAGACTACAAAGCAAACATATCATGGGTGACGGTGTGGGCATTATTACCATCTAAAGGATACGAGGAAGAGAGAGGAGCTAAGCTTAAAAGTGAAAAGGAGATAAACTCGAGGAGAGGATGCTCCTTGATAATTGGAAAGCTATTTACACTCAAATCATTTTCTTAAAATATTCCTTGTCCTTTAACATGTCTAGGCATTATATCCGTCTAAAAGATATTTGGTGGATTGAAATAGAGCTTGAAACAGATTTTAAGAGGAAAAAGAGAAATCGCAAAGCGTCGAGGGGAAAATCAAAAAGAGTCTTTTCCAATGGGCAGGATGAACCTCATGGATTCGATTCTTACGACAATTGCAAATATGTAAGAATGACATTCCATCATCTGAGTATAAGGAACGTTCCGCTTCAGGGTACGAAACCTATTTTTTTTCGAGTGGTCGAACACCTACGACTCACAGAACTTGCAATTCCCTTGGATCCAAGGAGAAGAGGACATTAGAGTGTTAAGCTGTGCAGCAATCCTGACGGTTTGTCGAAGTTGTTCAAACCCCTATTGTTGCTATTGTCGTTTTACGCGATCGCTAGGCAACCCACCGAGAAACTGTTTGTCCCCTAGGTCTAGGCGGAACCTCCTTCGTGACTGATCTTTGCAACCACATCACTATGATGACCTCCCGTTTTGGAGCCGTTCTGTCTTTTACACGCTTGCATGTGGTTTGCGGGGCGCTTTCTCGTGGGGAAGAAAGCACATGAAATCAGCATGAGGCTTATGGCACTAGGTTTGATGCTTTCATTGGCATTGTAGGCAATATGGTTTGTCTTAGTGCCGTTAGAAAAGTCACAGCGTTGTCAGTACGGAAACAGCCGCTGATTTCTGCGCATGTCCATAATAGAAGGTGCAGAGTCTAGAATCCAGGTAGCACTTCAATCCCACTAGGCCTTGCATGAAATCTTTGGAGACTGATATTTATTTTAATATTCCATTAATCTAATTAACTCCAGCATGTGTATGGGTATAGCGTGATGCTTAATCTAATGTACAGAGGAAATTCAAAACACATCGTTGCCCTGAAGCATGCCACTCGTGCTTTACGTCGCCGCCTAGAAGCAAAATCGAAGGTTTGTGTCATCACCTACTCTCAACCGTCACGTCGTCTGAAGAAACCTCCTTCTCCCTTTCGGGAAAAGACTCCTCGCTTTGTTGACTGTAATCTCCGGCCTTTTTGGATCCATTTGGCACGAAAAATCGCTGATCGATTCGTGAGAATGTCAAGATACCGAGTGTAATTATCTCGCACATAAAGTTGAAAATATAAAAGCACGCCTTCGAATGATACCAAGCGGGCATGAAGATGGGCCTGGGGGAACCCCAACTCACCCCAGTCTTGAATCCTGCGATGAGCACGCATAGACACGTCGAGAGTGCAACGATGACCATCTTGCTTTCTAGGCTTCCTTTTCCAAATGTCTCGGCGTCACTTCTTCGGGGTAGTATGAGGACGATGATGAGGTGTATAATTGGGAGAGCGGTGAAGACCAGTAGGTATGTGACTGCTGCGAGCAGTATGTCCCGACATATCGACTTGATGTGAGGATTGAGTGTGTAAACGGTTATGACGGTCGACGTGATCACCATGATGAGCGCTGCCGCCAAACTGATGTACATGACCTTGTACGATGCTCTCAGTACAGTATTCCAGCCAACCTGTGGCTGCATTGCTCGAAGGATGCGCTGTGCCAGGATCAGATTGATGATGTAGAGTAAGAGAATTCCAGCGTTGACGAAAATTGTGCTAGCTATTGCAATTCGAATGTTATGTTGTCTGGTTGCCCATACTATCCGTAAAGTGAGGGTGACTATCCGGGACATGCAAAAGCCAAACATCAAAGCGTTTAGAACGAACTTGTGCTGCCTGCGTTTATTGACCTGGAAAATCGTCATATTCGTAGCAGCGAAACTGATGTAGAGGAGTAGAAGGACGGCGCAAACCGGGATATCGAGGTTGACTGTTGGCAAGCCACCTAGGGAGGCAACACTTGCAGCATATGGACCCCCCATTTTGGCTGAGTATCCCAGATTTTCAAGTGATGCTGATGTCGAAGTGAGGTTGGTACTGTTGTACGGAGTACGCTCGCTTATTGAAATCGACCCCTGGGATGTTGACGGTTGATGGACGACCAATTCTGCGACTTGAACGGGATAATCCCCTTTCTTAATAACTTCACCTCGTACGAACTTGAGCCGCCTTGATCATCTCACCAGGTTGTCTTTTGTTAGACAATGAAATTTAGGGAAGTTGACCAATTGGAGCGTATATAGAAGTGGGCCAGAAGCGGACGACGGATGAAATTTCGTCCACAGAGCCAAGACCGTGGCTGCAACGAGGTTGATCGCTTACGTACCATTTGGTAACATCCTTGATCCATTCTTGCTTAAATTAACAATCTCCGCGTTTTGTTCCTCGCATTCCTTTTCGTCCGAGGCCATCTCGCCGCTTCTCAAACTAACTCTATCGTACGGAACATGTCTGAGAGTCAGACTAGGAAGGCTCCTCGGAAGGGGACCACCAGCTGTATTGAATGTACGTAAAGCCTAAGTGAGCCCATAATCAGCCCCTTTCAAGCCCCCTAACCTTAACTCGCTGCAGGCAGACGCCGAAAAGTCCGTTGTATCCGAGTCCCTGACGATGCAGAGATATGCCGAAGGTGCGAAGAGCGTAGTACAGCATGTGTTGCTCAACTCTACAGTACACAATCGCTGCAAAAGAATAGGTTCTCTTCACGACAGCGAATAGCTGAGCTTGAAGCAAAAGTCGACAATCTGAACAATGTTGTGCGGAACATTGAATTGAAACTCGGTTACCAACCATCTCCAGTTTTTGAACGAACGATTGCTCCTCCTCCTCCCTCGGGTCATGGATCTGAATTATCTGATGATAATTCAAGCATTTTGGACGTGCTTGATACAGAGGGGCCTTCGCAACTACATTCGCTCTTTCAAAATGACTGGCTTAGTGTAGATACGACTCAGCAAGCCAAGCAGGATCGGAATGCAAGGACAACCGCGACTTTGCTCGATGGGGCACGAGCTGTACTCCAGAAATTGATTCCGGCAAAGGATGATATTCTCGAGATTCCTCGATATGCATCACGTTGTAAGTTGATACCACTCCCGAATCCATCCGGAACCCTCACTAATCAACATAGGGTTAGGATTGATTAGCACTCTTCTCCCCCAGCCGTTCTCTCTTACAACACACGAGGAAATGCTCCAAGGCTATGATGAAATGCATAGTGCCGAGGTCGATGTTATTCGACTTGCATCTTGGCTTCTTATTGTTTCTATCACAGCTCAACAGCTCCCACGAGAGTATGGCAGTCAAGCTTCTATGCTCAATGGAAACCAACGGTTCTCAGACTTCCCTAAAGCGGTCGTGAACGCGATAGAGAGTACGCTCATGTCCCAGGATAGATTGATATGCACGGATCAGGGCCTCGGAATGGCTTTGCAATTCTTTCGACTGTAAGCAGAATCCCCCCCCCCCCCCCCCCCAGCTAAGAGTACAAGAATTTCATCGTCGTACACTGCCCGGTGATTAAGCTCTTCATCGTCTCTAGCTTTCAGGACAATCTACTTGGGTATCCTCAAAATTCCGAGAGATTTGACCTGAATGTTCTGATTAGGACAAGAGAACAACTTATATTCTCCACTTCTAATTTGGATATTTCACTCATATGATTCTTGAGATCTGTCTAGGGGTTAATCGAAGTTTGCCTTACGTTCTTACTACTACAATGTTTCTGACTAAACTAGGCAAATGAGCCAGGGGAATTTTCAGAAAGCGTGGCTTCGGTTGCGACATTTCATCGCGATTGCAGAGTTAATGGGGCTGCCAAAAGGGTACCAAGTTGTCCAAAGCAACATCGAAAACGGGGTTGAAAATGACGAAGCTCAATCCCGAAGAGCTCAGCTGTGGGAATCACTGTGTGCTTGCGATGGTCTTGCAGGAATGGCTATCAATCTTCCCCCAAGTATCAGTCCATACAAACGACCGAAGGCACAGAAGTTAATAGTTGATGGGCATGTACAACCACAATCATACATTTCTAGACTCATGGATGTTACTACAGCGATTCAGGTTTGTCTTTATACTTCCCTATTTTATCTTCCTCTAGCTCCCCCGCCTCGCCGCCCCTGATAATCCTAGACCTTCCTAATTCACCGATGCGTTTTCACTTTTATCTTAATACATTCCTAAATAGGCAAAAGCTAACCCTCCCGTTACCCAGTACGACATCCACATAACGCCAGGATCCAGTGGTGACATTTACGCTTCTGTACTGGACCTTGATCGACGGATCCGCATGCTTGCTTCGGAAATGCCATATTCTTGGTGGTCTATGGACAAACGGGATATAAATGCTGATTCTGTCGTGCAATTCATGCATTATTGTACTACGATGAGGGTCCATCTATCGTTTGCAGCACGACCAGATCCGGATGGACAATACTCCTACAGTCGTTTTGCCTGCAGAGACGCATGCGAATCAGTAGCCAAGTATTATCAATTCCTCCGGCGCGATCTTCCATCAGGTATCTTCATTTCCCAAAACATGGACCTGCAAGTGTTCACCGCTTCGGTGGCTCTTTTACTCCTGACTCACGGCTCACCCTCCACCAAGTTACAAATTGACAAAGGCAAAATTGATAAACTTATATCAGAGGTGGTCACACTTATGGAAGAAAAGTCTCGAGACAATGTGGCAGGCTCTAACCTGGCCCAACATGGTGTCTCTACTATTCGGTCTCTTTATGGACTCTTGCGGCAAGAAGATCAGGTCTCGGAAGTACAACAATTGACACTGAAGATTCCACTTCTTGGTAGAGTCCATATTAGCCGCAATCATGATGCCCGGGTAGCACCTCCCAACAACACAGAGCCAATTCAAACACCAGCAAATGCAGGATGGCAGAACAACGGGCAACTAGCCAGCCAAGAACAGGGGCATTTGCTGCTTCCGTCAGGTAATCAGTTTGGATCCTCACTTCAAACACCAAATGGTTGGCATTTCGACCCGCTCTCCTGGTCCATCGAGGATCAATGCGACGACTTCTTTCAGGGTTCATTCAATACTCAATTTCAGATGGACTACGAGACATCCAATGGTTTCTAGCGACCATGATAAGTCCTGTTGTTCTTTACAGCATGGCTTGTACACGGCTCATCCCACACCTGTTGCGATAGTCACATGAACTTGTATCGAAGACGGCGAGCGTAAAGGAATCATCGAATCTAATGCTCTATCATGTACCTAGTAAGATCATCTAGCATTCAAAACGCTAGAAGCACGTCCAAGCCTCGTTCCGGATTAACGACGCGATTCCCATACACACCAGATAAAATTGGGACCCGAGAGAATAAACTATTACAGTAGAACACTTGCGACTGAGAGATCCAAAATCCCTCTAATCGATCAACCCTCAGACGCCTCCTGTCTTCACAACGGTACCAACATGCTCAAATCTCTCGCTTACATTCGCATTAGCAACACCAATCCGGCTGACATCGTCCAATTGCATGAAACTTCCCATGGTTGTCGTCGTCGTTACCGTAATGCGATTTTTCTTCCTTTTACCAGTGCTCTCCTCCTCATCTCTAGATGTTCTACGTGGCGTAAATTCATTCTCGCTACTACCGAGGAATACCTTCAATCGTGGAAAGAAGTAGGCAGCGAGAGATCTACACGCAGGCAAAGAGCCGCAAATAATGCCAGTCACTGCTTCCAGGCCACTCCAAACAGCGACGGGCTGTTGATCCCCTATAAAATGTCAGCACGGATAGGAGCGCAAGACAGGACAACTTGCAAGAGGGGTCTCGGGAGGCTTTCATGAGCTTTAGCGTAGGTATCCTTGCGCAAGCACAGATGACCACAAATATCCCGACCGAGAAGATTAAGAGAAGTTGGATTTTCTTGTTCCAGGCAAGTTTCAACTTCCACAATATCGGAATCGGAAAGACAAGTATGAGGATGTCAAGAGCGAGACTAGAGCCTGCGGAGGCAAGTATCGCGGCGTAAACGTTGATGCATTTGACCGGTGGGGATTTGTACATCCAATTTTCCCAGTTGCCTCGAAATGGTACCTGGACAGTCAGAGGTTTCTAAAATCGAGAGCTTGATCGACGACACTTACGCATTGGAATATTGCAGTACATACAGACGTCATGTGAGTGATGAGGAGTAATGCCATCAATCCCCAGATCATCTTTCGATGATTCCCACCGGGAAAGATACGGATAAAAAACAGGAGAATCGACACCTTTATCAGCATGATGGATAATAGGAAGAATATTTCAGTGATGTAAAAGTACTGTCGCACAATTAACATCACGTTCTGTGGTGCGATTGGAAATCTACCTTTAAAGCTATCATCACTTCCCGTGTTGTTAGGTAATAAAGATGCTGGCCAAATTTGTTGTTTGTAATTCCAATTGAGGTGCCACTTTCGATGATATAGGTACTAAGGGCTGCTACCATGGCCCAGTCATCTGCTCCCATGCCGATGTCAAGCTTGATCCTGGAGTAGCACCGAATGGCAACGACGAGACTCGCTAGAGATACAAGTATGTATACCTCATGAGTATAGAACTCTTGACGAGACTTGTCATTTTTGACCCCGCAGCTATCCTTCTGGTACCTCTCGAGACGAATGGACTCCGTGATATTGCAGGCAGCGTACGTGCATGGTATCATAGCATCGACTAATTCGCTACTATTACATATACATGTCGTATTTGTGACTAATCCACAGAACTTCGGGGTAAGGGTAAGGATACATGGAATCTACACCATTCCTCGAATAGTCAGTTTGTGTTCTCTCAGAGCGCACAAAAAAGAAAGAATCAAAACATCATCAAACGGTGTCAATACGAACCGCACACTGAGGCACTTGGTCGATCCCTGGAGGAACCTGTCTCCCTCCGAGCTCATGACTCGTCTTTGCTACGCAGAGAGACACTACATTCAACAAAATCACATAGGAGCTGATCTGCATTGCAGGGAGGTGACGAAGAGAGAAGCACGAGGGTGAAGTGCTCACGGAGGAATAACAGTGGGGATTAGAGCTCGATGATTCCACTTACCGAACGATACGGAGTAAGCAGCTGATATATAGCTGGGTCCTTACCCAAGTAGTGCCCAAGTCAGCCTCTAATTCTTGGGTGTCATCTGAAATTTGTGGCACCACCATACTACCCTATAGGTAATTCTGTCACCAATGCAGTCAGATTCCTTCTTGCAATGCAACCTCGGGTTCGCGAAGTATCCACTCAGACCTAACCTTTCCAGCCTCAAATTGTAGCCCAAAAAAAGTGCATTTAAACTCCCACTGAATAACCATTCTCAGGAGAATTGAATGTCGATAATGCTCGCTAAGCTAGCATACGAGCCTTCGTACGGAGTACCCTGAAGTGCCCCTTTTTTGAATGTAAGGTTACTGTACTGTCTTGGACCATGATTTCAGGCCGAAGGGGACATGTCAGCAAAGCAAGGGCCGCGGCCGCGGTGCAGCAACTATTGACGCTTGCTGGAAGATGCTTGGGCAATACCAAGCAGTCACCTTTGTGTGCATGAGATGGCTACCTCCGTACAGACTTTGTGGTTGGTTTTTCGTTGTGGTGGGTTGTCAACGGCCGTTAGAGGCCAGTGCCTACGTACACACCTACAGAATGACAAACGCCCTGGGGGAAATTTGTCAGACTTCCCTCGACTGAAAGCTCGTGTGGTTGGTCGGAGCTGTGCTGAAAGTAAACAAAGGCGGCAAATTTTACGCCTCTCCCGTCTTATCATTCAGGGGTGCAAACGAGAATGGTGTGAGGATTCCGACACCCAAAAGCGAGCAAACGGAGAATGAATTATAGGAATGGTGACTTGAATTTCTCACACACAAACACATCTCTCCAAGCATGTCCACCCTCGAGAACCCTCATGGCAATAGCCAACATGGTCGCTTGCGGGTGGTAATTGTGGGGGGCGGAGTAGCCGGGCTCACACTTGCTCACTGCCTCCACCATAACAGCATAGATTTTGTTCTTCTCGAAGGGCGGAAAGAGATTGCACCTCAAGTTGGTGCCTCGATAGTGGTCTTGCCAAATGGTGCTCGCATACTTGACCAACTAGGAATTTTTGACCACATCCTTGATGCAATTGAACCTCTGTCGCATGGAGGATTATGGACTGCCGACGGCAAAGAACTACTAGAGGGAGACACTCCTCTTTTGCTCAGAGCACGGCAGGTAGTTTTCCACCTAACACCCGCTCAAGCTAACTCCATCTATAGCACAGGCTATCCATTGGCGTTCATGGAAAGGTGTAAATTGCTGCGAGTACTTTCCGAAGACATATCAGACAAAAGCAAGCTTCATACGTCGAAATGGGTAAGTGCTATAGAACAGGATTCCAACGGCGTGGCAGTGAGATGTGCCGATGGATCAGAGTACACTGGCGACATCGTCGTGGGCGCCGACGGAGTCCACAGCCCTACGAGGTCGTTCATGTTAGACCATATCGAGAACATAACGCCAGGTGCAACAAAAAAGGATCGAACCAGCATTTCCGCAGAGTACAATTGTATCTTTGGAATCAGTGATCGAATCGACGCCGACCTAGAGGCTGGCCGAAATCATAGAACATACGCTCACGACCTTTCAGCAATGGTGTTCGTAGGAAAAGAAGGCAAGCTATACTGGTTTTTGTTTACCAAGTTGGACAAGCGATATTATGGCGAAGACATCCCCAAATACAACCAAGAGGATGCCGAAGCCACAGCCCAAGCGTTTCTCAATCTCCAGATGACAGATTCGACCACGTATGGAGAGTTGTGGAAGACTCGTACAGTTTTCAAGATGGTGAGCATCGAGGAGGGGCAACAAGAGCATTGGACCTCGGATCGAATTGTATGCATAGGAGATGCGGTGCACAAAACAACAATCAATTTCGGAAGCGGAGCAAACACAGCTATCGAGAGTGCTGCCTCACTTGCAAACAGTCTCTCCAAACTAAACAAACTGGCCCATCCCTCTCTTCCGCAAGTGAGCCAGTCCTTGGAGTCCTTCTACCAGAAACGACACATGAGGGCGAACCTTATCTGCGACGTATCCAATGACTTGACTCGAGTTGAAGCCCTCGCTAGCTTGGCTCACAAAATTGTCGCCTTGTACGTTGTCCCAAATGCTGGTGACTTCTTTGCAGACCTGACATGCGATGCAATGGTTGGCGCCGAAATGCTGGATGCTCTTCCAACTCCCCCCAGATCGTTGAAGGCTACCATGCCATGGAATCCCGAGTCTGGTGTAGGGAAGCACGAAAGCAAGCTACATCGTGCTTTGCGTGCTCTGCCGCTCCTCGTCGTCTTCATCGCGGCACACTTCACCATGGGAGCAGTCTTGAAGCAGACCAGGCCAATTGTCACAGCCGCAATCGAATCTGGCAAGCTGAACATGGGCCGCGGCCAGAGCACACCACTGGTTACAAGCTATACCGGCTTGGGCTTCATAGATGGTGGTCTTTCAACGTTGACTGCGTATTTCGTGTCATCCCTGGGCTCTTTGGATCTGGAGAACAGGGCGCAATTGATTGCACTAGGCTCATACCTGATACCACTGCAAACAGTCTGGATGATAGAAGCGAGCAGACGAGGGAATTTCTTCACTGCAATCTCGCTCTGGTAAGTCGTAGATGCTTTTCCCTGGAGTTTTAGCGTATTGACAAATCGTAGCTCGACTTATTTTGGACTTGCTTACCAGTCACTTGGTCTTGGCTTTGTTGTCCCTCTTTACTGCTTCTTGCACTATCTTCAGTGCCCCTTAGAGAATTATCACGCCATGGACAATCGCTTGACACAAATCAGCCAAGTCAAGACCATCATCCCGGCAATCGTAATTGGCTTTGTATTGCCGTCTATCCTAATGATGGCAGTTCCTGGAATTGAGAAACGGCAATGGATAAACGGGGTAGTCTGGCAACCATTTCCTCTCTACACTGCCATCTTGCAACGAATCTTCGGTTTCTTTGTCAAGGACATGACAAAAATGGCACGTGTATCAAATCAACTAGCCGATTTGACGTATCTTCGCCTCGCATATGCCTTTGCTATCACTCTCTCCTTCGGTGTCAACGTTTTTGCACGTATGGCTTCGCCAGTGTCGTTGTCCCAGTTCTTCTTTGGGGGGCTGGGAAACCCGAACGCACTGGTGACATTCACTGAAGGCACCGTGAAGTACTTTCGATACGATCAACTTTTACTCTCAATTGCCATCACCATCTGGGTCATGCTCAGTTTCTGGGACCTTAAGAAGGCAGGGAAAGTCAAAATGCATTGGCTCGCGATCGTCTTAACGTACTGCATCCTGGTTGTGGTAGGGGGGCCTGGGGCCACTATGGTTGCCATGTTCGCTTGGAGAGAGGAGGCTTTGGCATACGGTAGTCATCAATCCAAGTGGCTTAGTGGACATCAAGACGCCGTTCAGTGAAGAGAATAGTGGCGGAAGTCACCGTACTTGAACATTGGGCAGCTTGTGGGGTTGTAATTTGGTTTACCACTAGATGGTATTTGGCATAGATCATCTTTAAAGTGGGTAAATACTCCACAAACTCACGAGCCTCGCAACTCCACGTCTTCGCGCTTTAGTCTTCTTGGTATCTGGATGGCATTTCTATCAAAGCACTAGAGACACAAAGAGCGGACGGAAATCTTCTCTGGCGACATATCAAGATGTTACACGATCTTGGCTCTTACAGGAAACTCACACGAGATCACTAGTGTTCAAGCTGCCTGTCATAGTGCCTATAAGTCTATACTGTCCTAACAACAAGGCACATTCCCCCAACAAGTATTATCATCCGCTTTGCGCCTCTTCGGGATCCAACTGCCGATTACCGACAAGCTCCAAACATACCCTTGCCGCTCACAACCACCCAACTCATCATTTTTTGCCGATAGTGCTCTTATCGAAGGAGACTTTCTGCGGCTTCGGCAACATTCGTAAGCCTCAAAGGGCGTGAAGAAGAATGCCGTGACCCAATCGTCCATTTGAGGCATTGCACACCAGACAATCCCACTCATTGGTGGTGTTATTAAAGTTAAACCTCTGTGTATGGCCATGAGCACGTCTCAGGAATCTTGGTTCGAGTCGGGCATCGATGGTAATGTCGCCCAAGACATCCGCTGCAATTTCCGGCGTATTTCTCCAGAGTGCTTTCCACCCTGGCAGTGCCCACAAGTTGTTGAGGTTATCCGACATTGCCCTTTTGGATATAACCCTCATCTCGTGTTCGGGTTCCTTGAAGTTTCGATATATTAGTTCCACCGTCGCGAGAAAGGAAGGCGAATCTTGAGGTGTAAGACCAGCTATTGTCGATCGGTAGGCTTGTCGGGAGTGGTTCACTAAGTGTTCCATCTGGTACTTGTTGCCCACGACGTACAGATTTGTGTGGATGGTGCATCTCCAGGGGTAGTCACAGTCCGTGATGGTATACGACTGCCGGTCCATAAATTCGAACATTCTTCGAAGGTTCGGGGGGTCGTCGTCTTCAAGACTAATCTCCCAGCGTAATCCTCCCTATATTGCCATGTTAGTAGGTACTTAAGCGATGACATGGTGGAAGGTTTTAACAAAAGTAGACACCATGCTTTTGCTAAGCAACAGTCTCATGGGAAGCGGCTTTCTGGGAGCTGTCTATGAAGTACTTAGGGGAGTATTTACAGGCATATTTCTAAGTTTGTCTGCTAGTGGCTTCGATTGCTTCAAGACAAATATTTTGTGTAGGTAAAATACTTCCTTAGCACACCTCACTCGCAAGTCGCTGTACTCTGGCGAGAGGAAAGCCCTGTTGGTGTCAGCATAGGGTTCAACATAATGACTATGGCTAGGAGGAACTTACTTGGAAATGTTCTCCCTTAGACTCTGAGGAGACATTGTTATCTTGCTTGTGGCAAAGGAGTATATCTTGTTGTTTTGATTTCTCTGTTGTGTAACTCTGAAAAATGATTGCCAAATTCTCAGAGAGTTTGTAGAGAGGTGTAGAAGGATTGTTGACCTGCACCGAAGGAATGCTGTAGTGACGTTGGCAAAAGTATTGCAAGAGGTGTTGAAGATTTGTAGGGTTGTGTGAATCTCTTGTCTTGAGATTAATGATGAAGAAAGTCCAAAAGCTCAGAAGTGGTGTTTCATGAAGAAGAAAGAGAAAGAAAATGGAAATGGAAATCTTCTTTTATATCAGAGAGATCAGGTTTCAGGGACCCCAAGACGCATCCTGGCATCCGTGGATCTCCCCGTTCTTACGCGATGCCGGCTGCTATCTATGGAGACAAATGTGAAATAATTAGCCCGTGGGTATATAGATAAGATTCACTTGTGCAATGGGCATATTGTGTTTCGTCAGAGGTGTGCTGATAGACTAGGAAGTGTGAAAGACTTCTTAACAAGCCCTCGGTGAATATGAAAAGAGAAAGTTACAACTTGTAAGGAAGAGATGTTGGTAATTTATATGTACAAGGCGTAAGCTGTTTGTTTGCATCAATTAGCTAAGGGTAATAAAATAGGCCCAAAGCAGACTTCTTCCTGACGTCAAGAAATATCAAAGCAGTTCACTTGTGAAGTATGCTTCATTCACCAGGCTTGTCACTTATAGAAAGCAACGCTATATGCAGCTTTCTTTCAGGTAACAAACATGGGCTAAACTCACTTCGATCGCTAACAAACACAGTTCCTAACCAAAAACACTTACACAATCCGTATAGTGTGCTTCCTTACCACCGGATTCCAATCAACCCCAGGAATATCCGCATGATCCTCAAGAATCGGAGTCTGCAATACAGTAATCCTACCCTCCTCAATATATGGTGGTATCTTCGTAATACCAATCCGTTTGAAACTTCCTGAGCCATCCCTTAATAACTGCAGCAACAAACAAATCAGGTAATTGCCCGAGTTTGTTCGTACTGGCAAGCAATATACCTGACCATCAAGGTCAAGAGCATCAGCATCGTCATTCGGCGCGTCTAAGTAGACGTTGCGAAATGTAGTGGTATCGCTACTGTCGTCTTGACCAACGAAACTCCATGTAAAACGCTCACCGTTCTCTTCGAGACGACTGAGGAGGATCTTCTTCAGGACGCCTTCGAGAACGATATTGGCGCCCTCCTTCACTAATCCAAAGGGATCGCCAGCTACATTCTCAATCTGGATACCCTTCACTTCAACATGAAGTTCCCCCTTCGTGGTATCCCCATACGCAATCCCTCTTTCCGCCTCAACAGCCGCCCACGAGAAGGAAGGGGCACGATATTTTGTCCTCTCCTCCTCCCGCCATTTCGGTCTCCAAGACCTGCATTCGAATTTCCCTTTCTCATAAATCGGATCCACACGCCAAAGCAACTGATTCACCAAGCCTTCCCCCTCTCCCCAAAGCCCAGCCACATACCTCTGCTTCAGATAATCCGCCATCATATTCGCCACTCCAGACAAGGCAATGATTTTATCACCCTCATTAGAAAGTTGCGTCCTCGAGTACTTCTCCACTACACGTTTCCACGGCCCATACATATCCGGTTCTTTCCTCAACGCATGTCCGAACTCATCGTCATCCTCCTCCAATTCTTCTTCATTTGCAAAGACAAGATGCTTCAATCTCCCACCACGTATCACATCCCCCCCTTTCGCTTGGAAATCAGGGAGGCCGTTGGGCCAGGACTCGGAACAGTCTTTTTGGTGGCATTCCCATGCAATCTGATTCTCGCAGAAGTGTATCACTCTTGGCGAGAGAAGACGTTCTTGGAGTACCCAGCCACGGGTGTTGACTGGTGCTTCATCGACGCTTTTCTCCCAGAATGAGAGATCTAGGATTGAACATCTCTGGATGCCTTTGCTTTCTTCGCGGCCAGGGATGCCACTGATGTTGATGATCGTCTCTTCCTCCCAAAGTGTCTGTGGTTCTCTATTTCTGTAGAGACCGTAGCTGCCATCTCTGGATGCGGTGGCGGAGATGTTGCAGTATGAATTCTTGTAGATTGAGTACATGGACGCTGATTGTGAGAGCCAGTCTTTTCGAGCTGCGTCGCTGTCGCCTTGCATGATGCAGAGGGAGTCAATCCATATGTACTTGACGAAAGCGCCGGTTTTAGGGTCGCTTAGTCGGCGGGCGAACCCGATTGCTTCTTGGAATGTCTTGGGGAGATCTTTTAGTTCTATTCCTTCTTTTATAAATTTGTCGATGTTCTCCTCGGTTAAGGTTACGATGTTTTTTTTACCCCAGCAATGACTATGCGTAACGTAGTTCCCTACTAGCGAGGCCTCTCCCTTTTCAGGCTTATCCTTGGGTTCTTCGAATGTAGTATCCCTATATTTCAGCTCAGCCTTGGTCTCCGGGGATCCAACCTTGTCGCCTTTGGGGTTATCATATCTAGGGTTTAGCACGAGTCTGACCTTATCAACCTCATCGTGCTCGTCCGGCGTGACTTTACTCATTCTTCGCTTTGGTGGTATACCCAGTTCTATCAGCCGCTTCGGGTAGAATTGATCGTCTCGAGTACAGCTTTCCTTGTGCCACTCCTCGCATTCTCTGAGCCAGCGCTTCGCTAACTCGAGAACTTCATCTGATGACGTGGAGTGAGAGAACTGAGTGTGGCCCGCTCGGATATAATTTGCTTTTTCATTATGAGTATGTTCTTATCTTTTCATTTTTTGAAGTGTGAACCTACTTCTTTTGGTGGGTTCAGATTGTGATCTAGTAATCTGCGTTATACCCGGAGGTGCTAGATCTGGCGGTTGCAATATGAAAGTCCCCAACTGCGCCGATCCGTTCATCTTAAAGTCAAGACGATAGATATCATGGTATCGCTTTGCTCTCCAACCAGGTCCGTACATAGCTGCTAGACATGCACTTATATACTGCCTGGAAATTTCCTCTTAGTAAGGTCTTATCAAGAGCAAGTCAATGAGACTTACGGTTGAGAACCCTCATCTCTCACCAAAGCAAATGTATCACCCTGTTGTTCCAACCTCGAAACCTCGGCGTACAAACTCCGACAAATCCCACAACTCTTATCCGCCGACTCCCTCAACGCCTCCCTATTAGGTTGATGTTTGAAATGCAAATCATAAGTGCCTCTCCATTGCGAGCCCACATGTCCACGTAGCATACGATAGCAAGTTCCACAGATCATGGTTGGCAAAGAGATTTCCCAAAAATGGAGCAAAGAAAGACTGACTTTCCTCCGGACGACTTACAAATGGAGGTCCAAAGCATCCAGATAATCAGCTGTCGAAGTAGGCTACCTCAACCCCACCTATGTGTACGCGGACCGGGCCACTGGTTGGCTTAGTGGTTTCGGCTAATTCTAGATCGCGATGTCCCCCCTGATGTGTGTGTACCTTATTGGTTAGCTTTGCCGAAGGACTTGGGGGTTGTAAGCAATACCAGGATATAGATACATAACAAGTAGCAGAATGACATCATTCCGTCGCCTTCCGGCAAGTTTGGCGTAATTCTCTTTTAGGTGCACTCCTATTTCTGGGGCTAGATGTTGCGCTAAGCGAAGCATCCGAATCCTTAACCCGAGATAAGTCTTTGTCCTTGGAGTCACGACTAGCCACGGGGCGATGATTTAAAAAGCTTGTTATGATATCTAGTTAGAATCTATCAGTACTGGACCCCACCTTTGAAGAGCTGAGTGGATCACTGACTCTCGTTTGGGTTGATGTTCTCCTTGATACTATGTACCTGCACTGAAGTCGTCAGATATATCGGAGCCTCATTCACATCATACAAGCTTGCAGCAGGTATAACACAAACACGTCAAGCAACATTGCTCTTATTGGTCGAGATATCACATCAAATCCATTCCTGCCTGGGTCGAGTCGCCTAACCTACCCAACCTACCCGAACTCGTCGCCGCCCACATAGAGACCCGAGGATTGTATCGCAAAGATATATACTCCGCAGGAAGCCCCAATACACTCTCTCTTGTCGGCTGTTCAACATCCTCACTCATATCTCCTGGCAGCGCATCAACTCTCACAGCGCCTACTCAAAATCTCGTAGCGATCTATCATGACAACCTTCTACCTCAAAGCCTTCGCCCCCGAGGTCCCAGTACTCATCCCCTCACATCTCCAATCCGCCATCACCGAAGAAAAACTCCTGGCCTGGCCGCACTTCACCAAATGGCACACCACACTCAAATCCTCCATCGCCCTCCAATCCGACGCTTCACACGCCTTCCACAAATCCCCCTACTACCTAAAATCCGTCGAGATCCTCTCCGTCAGCATGTTCGGCCCCCGCATCGGCTTCGTGAAACTCAAAGCCAACGTCGTCAACATCAACGACGAGAACGACACTTTACCCGGAATTGCGTTTTTGAGAGGGAGTGCAGTGGCCATGCTCATGATTTTGAGGCCGAGTGACTCGAGGGATGAGAGGTGGGTGATTATGACGGAGCAACCGAGGATTCCGGCAGGCAGTTTGAGCTTTTTAGAGATTCCGGCGGGGATGATGGATGAGCATGGGGAAGTCAAGGGGCAGGCTGTGGCTGAGATTCAGGAGGAGACGAGGCTGGTAGTACCAAAGCACGAACTGATTAACCTGACAGAACTCGCCATAGCGGGCGCGAGTTCGAAAGGTGGGAAGGAGGAGACGCACAATGTGATCAAGGAGAATCTAGCCATGGGCATGTATCCTAGTCCTGGGGGTTCGGATGAGTTTATTCATATTTTGCTGTGGGAGAAGGAGTTGGATAGACAGGAGATTGAGGATTTAAGGGGGAAGTTTACGGGGTTGAGGACGCAGCAGGAGAAGATTGTGGTGAGGCTGTTGAATTATGAGGAGTTGTGGCAGATTGGAGCGAGAGATGCGAAGACTCTGGCGGCTTGGTCTCTTTATGAGGCTTTGAAGAGAGCGAGACATCCTGAGTTGATGAATATTGGAATTTGATGGGGTGGAAGCAACCGTGGGGCTATTTATATTTGACAATCGAGGACGGTGAAATCAAAGTCGAGTGGTAGTAATACAAGGGAAAGCAGGGGCCAAATTAGATGCTAATTCATCTAGGAGCAAGGAACATGATAGGAAGTAAAGTATCTTGGGAGGAATTCTGCTCTACTTGGAGGATTGGCACGTTTAGGAAATGTTTCCATGGTGTTATACTGTAATTGCTAGAGGTAATGAGTATTGGGTAGGGAGGCGGGCATTTCTCAAGTCAATATCTGTTGATGTGATATGTTCGGATGATAGGAACGACACTTACATATTTACCCCATCATATATATATACTACTGCTTTGTGCTCTGTTGTAACTGGGTTCGTTTCAACCATGGAGATTCGATTTATACAACTGTCGTTGGGTAGTCCATGTCTTGTACCTAGAGTAAAACAATATCTTACAATGCTTTCAACCCAGCGCCAGAAATGCCACACATATAATACCCTCCGTCTATTTCTTGCCCTTCACCTTCCTCTTGCCTCCCTTGTTCTCGTGTCCGACTGGACCATCATCCGCACGCCCTCTAATAGCACCTCTTGATTTCTGGTACGCCAACACAATATTCTGCACGCTGCCAATATCGTGCTTCGGCTTGCGCATATACGTAAGTCTTGCTCTCCTCGCCCTCTTCTCCTTCCTCTGCACCACCTCCACGCCCTCTACATTCGGACTGTAAATCTTGAACCACATCTCCACACCCACTCTCGTCAGCTCGTTCCGCAGTAGAATGCCTGTATCGATACCTCGTCGTCGGATGTTGATGCAGACGCCTGCAAATGGATCCCCATTCTTTAATCTCACGAGGAGGATGTCGCCGACCTTGGCGGCGTCTGTGTTGGTCTTGGAGAATAGATTCGTGCGGCTGCCGGTTGGGTCGAGGATGGCGAGTTGGGCTTCGGTGACGTCTTTGAGGGGTTCTTTGTATACCTTTCTGGTTGATGGAGGTGGCGCGATGACTTTTATCACTTTCCGAGCTGTGAAGGAGTAAGTTGACGCTCTTGAATTGGCTCGTCTCCCTATTAACTTACGTTCCTCTTGTCGCATAAGCTTCTTGTGAAAGGCTGCTTGTGGCTTGTTGAAGTATGTGGTCATAGACCTCGCCGCGGGTTTCTGGAGCCCAGTCTGCCGTAGCAATGCTTTGCAGCAGCTCAATGGCCGTAATGAGGGTGTTGTGGGCGTCATGATGATGCTTGAGTGGGAGTTGTTGGACGTTCGATTTCGAGGTTCTACATCCAAAAACATGGCTATGATTTGATTGGCTGGCGGAGCTCCCATCCCTGTAGCCATCGAATTTCTTGCCAGGCTGCGCGACTCACAACACCTTCTCCATATTCACCACCAAAACCAATCAATGAATACCTCCCATCTACATAAGAACGCAATTCCCATAGGAGATCTTCGCCATGAGCGCCAAATCACTCAACCTCTTCCGTAGTGGTCAATGCCTAGCGAGGAGCTCGACCTATTCCACAATCCAGCATAGAGCGTTCTCGAGCTCGCAGGCATGGCAGAAAGCAGGTAGGAAGCTTTACCTTCAGGGCACACGTAAATAACTAATAATTACAGCTGTGGTACCTTCCTTCAAACCGACGTCGTCCACAGAACTCGATGACCAACTCAAATTCATACGCGAACAAATCATTCTACCACCCTACCTCTCAGAAATACAGCGTGATCTAATTTTCCACGTCAAACACCAAAAAATGCTTGAGAATGACGATGTTCACGCGAACATCGGCGGAGAAAAGTTCAAGCTGCAATACCTCGACGTAATGAAAAGACCCAAATTCTCGACTCTCATAATCAATGCGTTGGATAAATTTCAGGGCGCCGATTGGGAAAACATTCCTGCGCTTTTGGAGGGGTTGCACGCAGGGAAGACGAGATTTCAGAGCAGCTTTGGATTCATCAACAGGGTGATTCAGTCCCTCTCGAAAGCAGAACGGGAAGATATCATTTTAGCAATTTTCCGCCAGGGAAAGGATACAGGAATGACTTTGAACAGCCCAGAGGTGTCCACCAACGCTATTCGGGCCATCTACACAAAGGCAGAGAGAGCGGACTTCGAGCCAGCAATGACGAGGAAAGCCCTTGCGTGGTGCGAGCAGATGTTTGATTTGATGGAGGAAGAATTCCACCTCGCCGATCCCAATACGAGGTTCGCCGGCACGGTTGCAAGTCTTGCACGGGCGCTGGAGTTGAGTGCGAGGGTGCCAGACGTTGGGAGGATCGAAAAATATTCTCTGAAATTCCTGTCAGCACTAGAACAAGTTAGGCCGCCGGTAACTGATGATAGCCCGGGTCGGAAGAATTTCTGGCTGAAAAGTACTCTTCAAATGGTACCCAGTGTGAACATCGCTGTGGAGGCTTTAGGATCGACCCGTACTGCTGGTCAATTAAAGGAGGCAATATCGAAGATTAAGGAGACTACAACACCCGTTTACGACGAGATCAAGTCAACTGAATGGGCGAGCGAGAAAGAGCGGCAAGGACTCACGGCTTACGAAAAGATTTTTGGCGCTGGATCATGAGGAATAAGGAGGCTCGATTATGGAGATCAGATGTCATGTACAACATGTTATTATAGAGTATTGAAAGCTGCTCAGGGGAGCACTATGTATTTTTCGAGATGCTTTGGTATCGCACCAAGCAGATTCTTCTCTGTCAACCACTTCTTTGAGAACAATCTGTCGGCATATCTGTATGCACCATCACATAAAACGGTCACAACTGTATTTCCCTTTCCAAGTTTCTCAGCAACCTCCTTCGCTGCTGCCACATTTAAACACGAACTCGCTCCCAGGTAAAGTCCCTCCTCGTCCAAACATCGATAGACCATCTCGATACTCTTCTCGTCACTGATGGTCATCGAGCCATCTAACATATCAAGATCTGGCTTCAAGTTATCGGTGATTCGTCCCTGACCAATACCTTCTGTGATACTAGAACCACTTCTTTCGATCAGGTTTCCACCAGAGCTGATATATGAATGCAAAACACTCCCCGGTGGATCCGCAAGATAGCATTTCACCTTACCATCCGAGACCGTCTTCAAATACCGCGTCGTTCCAGCTAATGTCCCCGCAGTTCCAGTAGCGCATGTAAAAGCATCAATCTTTCCCCTCGTCTGCGCCCAAATCTCAGGGCCAGTAGTCTCGATATGCGCCTGTCGATTCGCAATATTATCAAACTGATTCGTCCACACCGCATTCTCCAATCGCTCTGCATGTCTCTTCGCCTGGTGGTTGTAGTTCTCCGGGTTGTCGAACGCGACAGCTGGCACTGGGTATACTTCTGCGCCGAGCAATCTCAAGAGATCAATCTTGCCTTGCGATTGCGTGTTCGGCATGTAGATTACTAGCTTGTAGCCCTTTGATCTACAAACATGCGCGAGGCCAATGCCGGTGTTTCCTGCGGTTCCTTCGACGACAGTCCCGCCTGGCTGTAAGAAGCCTTTCTCTTCGGCATCTTTCACGACGTAGAGGGCTGCGCGGTCTTTGATGGAGCCGCCTGGGTTCATGAATTCTGCTTTTCCCAGGACTTCGCAGCCGGTTGCGTCGGAGATGTGGTTCAATCGTATTAAAGGCGTGTTTCCAATTCCTCCAATCCAATTAGTATGTCTACGAGGAAGCTATGAGGGGGTATAATACCTCCGGTAAGACCTTTCACAACACCTTGGGCATGGGATACTCCAATGTTGTATTTATTGGGGACTTCTAATTGAGTAGTTGTCTCCATAGCTCGCACCACCGTTGTTGTGAATCTTCGCGCCCCGAGTCGAAACATTGTAGATGTTGTTGAAATTGACTTGCTTTGTCACCGCGGAACTTTTGCTGTGATGGCTTGATGTCGCAATCCTTATCGTTATCTCAACGTGATAGTTCCTACAGCAACCCAAAGCGCGGGGCGCGTCAACTCGGAAAATACCGAGGACAATGAAAGAACACATCACGACTTTTACAACAACTACTACTACAACAACAACAACAACAAAAACTGGAACGTTTTATACGAGCCTCAGACTTCTGCAATAAAAATACACACATTGAAAACAACATCAGACACGAAAATCCTTGGAAGGGCACACACAACTATGCCAGGACGAGTATCCGCGAGATCCACTAGGACACTCAATTCGCGCGCCTCGACCTCCTCTCGAATCTCCGCGCCAGCAATCACGATCCCAGAGGAAACAGAAGACAACACGCTCCGAACACAAATCTCCTCCATCTTCCGCGACGTGCAGCGAACTACCGCGTCCCATCGAAAGTTTGTTGTGAGTCTGCGCAAGATCCAAGAATCATGCTGTTACGAAGCTACAAGCCACAAAAAGAAGAAGAAAAGTAAAGATGGGGAGGATGTGGAGGAGGCGGAGGAATTTGATGAAGAGCAGTTCGTTTACGAGTTCACCCGATGTGTACTAAGGATTATGCCGGTGAAGAAGAGTGAGAATGTAGGGGAGAGGACGGTTCGGTTTGTAGGGGGCTTTTTGAAGCAGGGGGGTGAGAAGGATGATGAGTTGACGACGAGACTTATCAGTCATCTTATGAGGGCTATTTTGCCGTTGTTGACTGCGAAGGATAAGTTTGTGAGGTATAGATCAACCCAGTTGATCGCGCATGTTATCAATTCGGTAGAGGAGATCGAGGAAGATGTATTCGCGGAGTTGCGACACGGGTTGTTGAAAAGAATTCATGACAAAGAAGCAATTGTTCGAGTCCAGGCTGTGTTAGGACTGGGCCGACTGGCAGGTACCGATGCAGATGGACAGGCGGAAGATAGCGATGACGATGACAATGCGGCTGGATTGCTTGAGAAGCTCATTGAAATCCTTCAAAACGACCCTAGCGCCGACGTCAGAAGGTCTCTTCTGATCAATTTGCCACTCCTCCCAACAACACTACCATATCTCCTCGAGAGAGCCCGAGATCAAGATGCGGCCACTCGACGAGCGTTATATTCACGTCTACTCCCCACACTTGGGGATTTCCGACATCTGTCGCTTTCCATGCGAGAGAAGATCTTAAGATGGGGCCTTCGCGACAGAGACGAACTTGTCCGGAAAGCCGCGGGAAAGCTCTTCCGCGAGCGTTGGATCGAGGATTGCGTTTCAACTATCGAGGCTGAAGGACAAGCGGAAACCGAGGAAAGTCAGGTCGTGAGCACCGAAATTAAACCACCAAACTTCGAAGCGCTTCTTGAACTTCTTGAGAGAATTGATGTCGTCAATTCTGGTGTTGAAAATGGCGTTGCCTTGGAGGCGATGAAGGGATTCTGGGAAGGTCGTCCAGATTATTGCGAAGCGGTGACACTCAATGATTATTTCTGGGATACGTTGAGCGCTGAGTCTGTCTTTATGGCTCGAAGCTTCAACGATTACTGCATGAATTACGGAGGCAAAAAATGCGAATCCTTGCTGGAAGAAAAGATGCCGGAAGTCATCAAATTGGCTTTCTACTTGGAACGCTATATCACTGTTCTCGTCCAGGCATTAAACCGTGTTGCATCACAGGAGCCCACCGAAGATGTTGAAGAAGAGGACACTGTCGAGCAGGAATTTATTGTTGAGCAGATGCTTCATATTGCACATACCGTGGATTACTCCGACGAGGTTGGACGACGGAAAATGATTACTTTACTACGAACATCACTTCGTATTCCAGACCTGCCAGAAGAGGTCACAAAACTTATCATCGAAGGTCTACGAGGTATCTGTTCAGCTGATGCTGCAGGCGAGCGAGAATTTATTAGCATCGTTCTTGACGCAGCAGCCGATGTCCATGACACTGTGATGGATGAGCCCAGGGACGAAGATGCCGAGGAAAGCTTCCACTCTGCCAGATCGGAAGTCGATGAAGAGGGCACACCTGAACCAGGAAAGAGAAGCAAGATGACCGAGCTGACGGAAGAGGAGGCTCAGGATAGGGCGATTCGCGAGATCATGGTTAACATGAAGTGTTTGCATATCGTTCAATGTATGCTGGAGAGCGTATCTAGTGACCTACAGCAGAATCAGGAATTGGTGCTATGCCTGAACAACCTGGTTGTTCCAGCGGTCCGAAGCCACGAGGTTCCAGTACGAGAAAGGGGACTCCTATGTCTTGGTCTCTGTGCCCTTCTGGACAAATCCCTGGCAGAGGAGAACTTGACACTCTTCGCTCACTTTTATACTAAAGGCCACTCTACGTTGCAGATTACAGCTCTTCAGATCATTACAGATATCCTCAATAAACATGGTGCCCACCTATTAGAGACCAATCCGACCCTTGTCAAGGTCTACTTGAAGTCATTGAAGTCTGGATCCAAGGCTCCAGAAGTGCAAGCCGTGGCCACGATTGCAGTTTCCAAGCTCATTCTTGGCAGAGTGATCACAGATACCTCCACTGCGCTTGAGGATTTGCTCGAGACACTTACTGTGTTGTACTTTGACCCAAGTTCCCAGCATAATCAAGGCGTTCGACAAACCCTATCTTACTCCCTCCCAGTATACTGCTTCAGTCGCCCTGAGAATCAAGACCGGATGAGAAAGGTTGCACTGAACGTCATGCACAAGCTTTTCGTCATCTCAGAAACTTTGGACGATGAAGACGAGGCCGATGCCGAGATGGTCAGTCTCAGCACTATTGGTGCGCATCTGGTGGACTGGACGGATCCACGAAAATGCTATGTTCTTGGTGATAAGATGTCATTTGATGACGTTGCTAAGAAGCATGTCAACGGTGATGTCCATCTCCAATTCGCACGAGATCTACTAGAGAAGCTGGGTTCGAATATTAGCCGTAAGTTCATCTGCTTGAGATGTTCGGAACACGTAATAGCTAACATCCCATAGGTGAAGAGAAGAAGTCCCTCGCACCTCTCCTCGCCAAACTCTACCTATCCCCGGCGTCTACAGAAACACTCATCCGCGAACTTTACGATGAGGTATCACTCGCTATTGACGATAAACTCATCCCCGATGCTCCCGGCCGCAACGCTCTCCTTAAGATCCACGTTTCTCTTGGCAAGATCATCAACTCACTGACCGAAAAGGAGAAAGCTGCGCCTACAAGAGATAGCAGAAAGAGTAGTGTCGCGCTAAGCGTGGCGGGTGACGAAGGTACCGTAATTCCAGGCGAGGGAGAGAACCTTGCAGCACGTGCTGGGGCCATGAGAATTGATGACGATGTTAAAAAGAGCATTGAAGAGGATACTCGGGATGGGGAGGAGAGTGAGAATGAAGGAACGGTGATTGCGGCGAGCGAGCCGGATGATCAGGGGACGCCGAAGAGGAGGAAGGTTTCGCCTCAAGTGAGGCGGGACTCGTTGGTGGATAGTCTGTTGAGTGATGATAGGGATGTGGGGATGTGGGGATGACTGTGAGGGTTTGACAGTTGGGGTGTAGGTATGGTATGTAGAAGTGGTCATGTGTATTACGAGTATTGAGGCTGCAAAGGGGTGGATGGGATGAGGACAGGCGTTGGGTGATTCTGGCTACATATATGGGTTTGGTATTCAATGAAGAACATTTATTCTCTTCTATACTCTATAAAACCGAGAGTCTCGAAAGTCTTCCAGAATCCAGCAAGACTTTAAAATAACCCAGGGCTCAACTCCGAAATATTCTTACACAAAATGTAAACCGAAGGGTTATCATTTCTTCTCCCGAGTCCCGCCTCCCTACATTACAACACTCGTCATTAAACTCCCGACCAACCACTTAAACACTCTACCATGATCCTCCAATCAAGTCTCAGCCGTTTTCACGGCCCCCTATAGCCACCAAAACCAGAAGCATGCCACTGGTTTCCCCTCCATCCACAACAAAGCGCCCACTTGGTAAACAAGGAATAGACAAGGACGCATGGAAAACGGAGTCCTCGCTTAACATGATTGTCACCTTCGAGGAGCTTACGGCCCAGTCGCCCCGTGGGAGACTCCGAATTCCCCGTCCTCGAAAGGTCGAATAGGGGGGCGGCTTCCTCTTAATGAGCGTGATGTCACTCATTTGATATTTAGTTGGCTAGGAAGCACTTGAAAATCCCATGTCAGGCCTTGCTTGGGAAGGACTGCGGGGTAGAAACAACGACAACTCCGGTCGAGGACCTGGGAACGAACTCATGTATTTCCTCGTAACAAGGCTATTTTCAAAACGAGATTTGGGAATCCCTTTCCTCGTGTGCTCGCTAACAGCCTCAGTAGTCCTTCAACAGGCTTCAAGGGATATCATTCCAACAGGCGAGTTTCGATGGCTGGCATGACCGGGGAGGAATTTCAAAAAGCCGGGTTTATGGAATCACTTTCTATTCGTGGCTATCGTTTCCTCAGAGGATCAAGGATATTAATTAAGTAGATACGTAGTTGAACCACTAATCGTGAGATTACCAAAACCCTGCGTAACTTAGCACTCAACGGCTCAGTCATAGCCTCACATAATTGTCAACCAGAAATGGGGAGCCGCTCACACCTCACAGCTCTGATTTGTTCGTCTAATATGCTGCCAAGCCAAACTTGTACAGTAGGTACGTTTTCAGCTCCAGCTTCTAGTGGACATCTATGGCTCATCTACTTCGTAGTAGCCTTATCAATTGCAAATGGAGGGATGATGCGCCACAATGCCGCTTTACCAAAAATCCTTAATATTTTGTATGCCATCCCTGGGCCTTGATTACAGCCTGGCATCGCTCTCTCATGCTACGTACAGGCTCTCTAATTCTCTCGTGGGTTATTAATTCCCAGGCCTCCTTAACTGCCTCCCTTAGCCTCTTATAAGAACTATGAACTGTAGGGTAGTGTTCCTGAATGTAATCCTTCATATCATCCCATAGAGTCTCTATAGGATTTAGATCAGGAGAGCAAGGAGGCCATTCTATAACCCTTATTTCTGCTGCCCGAAGTACAGACTTTGTAAAGGCAGAAGCGTGTTCTTTCGCGTTATCTTGTTAGAAGTGAAGCTTGGGGTATTGTTATAGAATCTCATCTACAACAGGAATAACGATTCCACTATATGACCCCTTATTAATCGTCTCCTAATCCTTCTCCTAAAACAGCCCTCTATGCCTCCCGTATTTCCCACTTATAGAACCCTAAAACATCCATCTAATCTTCCGTTGATGCCGTGATTGTACATAATACTTATGATACACCTCCTCCTGTTCTATCTTCCGTGTAACCCATATTCGTGTGTGCCGGCCAGGTTGTACCCACGTCTCGTCGCTCCAGAGGATCTCATCCCATTGCTCGTCAGTCTAATTAACATGTTCCTGTGCCCATTCAAGCCTCTTCTTCCTATTCTCCTCAGAAAGTGGTGGTTTCCTTCGTGAGACGCGTCGTACAAACCCCTCCTTTTTAAAAGTAGTTCGAATAGCTTTCTCGCCGCATTTAAGGCCTAGGATACTTGGAATCTCTATCCAAGGAGTCTCGCGATTCTCCTGAGAGGCTGTTACCCATTCGATTAGCCTCTTCCTCTGAGGGGTATTAAGAAGAACCCTTCGGCCTGTTTTTGGCTTTTGAGGAGTCAGCCGGTGACGAATTGCGTAGCAAACTTGACTATAAGTACAGCCAGTCTGTAGGCATATTTGATCGCGAGTAAAGTTGGCGTCGAAGAAGAGGGTTTGGATACGTAGTCTTTAATCACGCGTAAGGTCCGGTTACTTAGGTTGCTTAGGGACAGGCACTTGCACCTGGGATGCCATCCATCGCGATGTTCGAGTTCTTGGTGTTGCAGTAGAAATTAGGTAGGCAAAAGCAGCGCTGGCGCACTTCATATTCATTGGAGGCACACCCCTGCTAGTCTAGAAGCTACTAGAAGGCTTGGCACAATTGTTACGCCGAGGACGAAGTATGGCTTATCTACATTGTGCTTCGCTTCCCCTTATTAGCTCGCTTGCAAGCGCGCTGCCACCACATCACTCAAAAAGCGTCGACACCTTATCGCCGAGAGTAAAACTGGGGGTAAACCACTTCGGTCTGCACCAACAGGGGTTGACAGAATTCTCCGTACACTAGTATCCCTCACCAAAAAATCAGTATATCAATAAAGTTACATTTTTACTAATTACAACACTAAATCACCACTTATTACCTCGAATAGGACCTCCTTTTGATCGCAAAAGCTCTGCGCATCTTCTAGGCATATTAGTAATACGGTGACGTATCTCATCTAGTGTGATTTTTAACTATTCTTCTTATAAAGCCTCTTTCATTTCCTCCTCTAAATTAAAGATTCTACGACGTAATCTTTGCTTTATAATGCTCCAAATGCCCTTAATAGGGTTTAAATCAGGACTTTGCGCAGGGTGTACTAAGTTGCGAATACCCCTTACGTTCTTATATTACTATGTAAGCCCTTTACGCATACCGTGAGAAGGGTCGCCGTCCTCTTAGAAAAGCCATAGTTTAGAGGTGATTTCACGCATAGATTCGATAGTATTACAATAGAGAGGCAATAGCTTCTCTACATAGTACTTCTGAGTCATTGCGTTGCCTTAAACCTTCTTCCCTACTACATGAGGCTTGTTCATCTCCCATTCTTGTAGTCTTTCGTGGTATTCAGCCTCTGATTCTGTTGTAGGGCGACGACGAGTGCGTTTAGGGTATAGAGGAGGTTCTATTACATCTTGTACATCGTTTTCATCGTTGTAAAAGATAAGGCACTTTGATTTTCCGTACTAAGAGATCCAAGTAGCAATATGAAATCTAACTCCTTTTAAAGGAGGCCTCTCTTGAATGTTTTCAGGAAGATCTCGAGTCCCTTACTCTCTAGTAACTCTTCCTTGTGCCTAAAAAGTAGGGTCTATATGTACTTCATCTATATAGACAATTTGGTCGAAAAAATCGAAGATAGTATCGTAGATATAGTCTTCGCCGTAAGAAGTACGATTTTAACGATTTTGGTACGAGATTTGCTTCTTAATAAAAGCACACAAGTATCTCCCTCCTCCCTTAGTATATTCCTTCATTTTCCTCTGCAATTGACGCTTCCCAACAGGTATATTGTGGTATACGATTTGTGTTTCGTAAGGGTGTTATCGAATAGGATTTCGTGAAGGTGATATAAGAGTCTTATACATCTCTTTTGTAACTCTAGACTTACGACCGAGTACTTTAGATGTAGGACGAGTCCTTCGAGCTTTAGAAGAGCCTTGTGCTTTCCAATCACTTACTGTGGCTGGTTTTATACCAATAAGCTTTGTAATTGACCTTAAGCTGCGCTGCTCCTTATTATTGTCCAACAACGTAAAGAACCTAATTCTCCTTATTGTAGTAGCTTCGCAATTGGTAAGAGGTATAGGAGACGGAGTTCTAAGAGGATTAAGACGCGTTAGTAGTGCCATTTTTGCAAAAGTAAGGTTGTTATAGTTTTGGTGAAAGTCGCGATTCTTGAATTTTGGTGTTTTTGGTCCGTGTACGGAGAATTCTGTCAACCCCTGTTGGCACCGATTCTGTAGTTTGTCAACATTCCAGTCAAAGCCTGGCAGAAATACAACGGCTCGGCTCTGGGTGCATATTTTCCCCAGTACAAACCGAATATATGGGGAGCCGTTCCTATTACCCCGCGACAATTGGCTCGCGTAGTTGTCTATGAAGGTTGGAAACCCTGCCACACACTACAGTAAACTTCGGAGCCGCATCTCCACGGCTCAGCGGAGAATCGTCCACCAATTATTTTGAAAGATAGGTATAATCGGGTTGGCTTCGAAGGATCTTCGTGGATCGAGTCGTTGAGAGAGGAGGTGGGACTAGTCGTGGTCGTGGTTTCTTCGAAGGATCGGCAGATCAAGGACTGAATCTTAGCTCTGGAATAGTATTGCAATAGCCTCAGGTAAAGCTCA